>JAJEKB010019678.1:117771-200339 GCA_022393335.1 Macrotrachela quadricornifera
TATAATCTATTTTTCTTTATTTAGATTCATAATCGAATTAAAAGATATATACAAATATGAACAAGTAAGTTATGTATCTTAAAAATAAACTAAACATATAAGCTATTTTTCTTTATTTAGATTCATATTCAAATGAAAAGATATATACAAATATGAACAAGTAAGTTACGTATTTTAAAAATAAAAAATATATATATTCTATTTTTCTTTATGTACCTTCATACTCGAATTAAAAGATATATACAAATATGAACAAGTAAGTTATGTATCTTAAAAATAAACTAAACATATAAGCTATTTTTCTTTATTTAGATTCATAGTCGAATTAAAAAATATAGAAATATATATGGTAAGTTATCGACCTCGAAAGTAAAATAAATCATGTTCTACTTTCTTTGTTTAGATTTGTACTATGAATTCAATGTACATGTATATTGGGTAAGTTACACATTTGCAATTAAAAATTATAAGTTTAGTTCCATTTTTTGTAGGGCTTCACATTGGATTTCGGAAGAATGTGATCGAAAGAATCTGCAACAGGTAGTATAACATATGTGGGAGAGAGTGTGTGTGATGTTACAGTTTGTAAGATGTATCTCGGAAACTATATAGCTGGAGGTTAGTAACCTTTGCTGAGTTTCCGAGGGGGATATCTAGTATTTTAATTGCTGCTGGTTTTTACGGGTTTTTGGTGGTTCGGAAACCTTTTTCGGGTTTCCGAGCTAAGGATTGTTTATGTCACAGCTACGGGTTTTTGATAGGTTTCCGATAGTTCGGAAACCGACGTTCGGAAACTCTTAGCGAGTTTCCGATAGTAACAAACTCGGAAACTCTTATTGAGTTTCCGAGAATACCGATTTTTTTTAGAGTGTACGCATTGTACAAGATCGATATTGTCAGGTTTAGCTACCTGTTATCTAGGGACGTCATACTACGTTACACAAACCTATTTTTTTTGTATTAAAAATTTTGCTTTATCAAACTATCTGAAGGCATGGAATATTTAGAAATTCGAAGGATTGTTTTCAGGGAAGCTCACTAAAAAAATTAAATATTTATGATTCAACATAGTTTTATTTCTCTTTCGAATAGTGTAAGTTGCAGATCGCTATCTTGTTCTCATTAAGAAACACTTCAAAACTGGTTCTTCTTCTATCATGAAATGAACATTAAAACCCAATTTACATTAGAAAATTTTTTAGTCTATGGAACATATATGATTTGAAATATGAGAAAATACAGGTTTTTCTAAATATTTCTTCAACATGAGAGACGCGCATTTTTTGTTCAAATTTTATCTACCAGAGGTCATTGATCTTCTCAAAAAGTTTAATGAAGATTATTATTACTCGGAAATAGAAAGAAATTCAAATAATTGCAAAATTTCACTTATGAAAAGAGCTTAAAATTATAAGGTTCAAACATATTTTCACTATACTTCGTTTCTTTTAGCAGTTAATTATACGAGAGAGAAAAGAGGTTGACTTGTAGTGAGCTTAGCACTGCAATCTGATTAGCTCTTAACATTTATATGGAGTAAGCATCATTTTTTTCTTCAACTTACGTGTTTAGCTGAATTCTTTTGACTGAGAAGTCTTATATCTTTTAAAATATGATTATGCGTAAAGACAATTCATATAGCGATTGATTGGTCAGCCCAGTCAGTACTGGCATCTACAAATTTTGTCATTATGTGCAATTGATGTTACGCAGAACTAATCACTTGATTGTCTTTGTTAGGGCTAATTTTTTATATTCAATTTCCTTTGATTTCATATTGACTTTTCTACAGTCTGCAACTTTATTTTCATGGATGTCAACAAGTTATTATTTAAACGTAAGTAGATCATTTACTAAACAAAATGAGAACATTGACTCAATTAATCTATGGTTCTTTTTGTATGTTCCGTAGGTCGATGTTATCAGGGTCTAATACTTACGACATCAGAACAAATAAAAAAGATATTCTTCTTTTACTCTTTAATGTTCGTTGGGATTTGTTCAATTGTTATTGCTGTTTTCACTACCCAAGGACGCCCGTTCCAACCGTCGGAAATTGTGCCCTAACCGGCCACCGTTGAAGGCCGTTTACGGTGCCGTTCTCTTCGACCTGGGACGTTTGTTTCTGCTGGTGAAGCAGAAATCAATAAAAATATAATTGATCTTCAAATGAATATTACTAATGTTACGAAAGACATTGAAGAAAATTGCAGCAATTTGTTAAAGAAATATCCACATATAAGCAATCTTCCTATTATTTTACCTACTTGTTGGCGTTTACATGATAGTTATAGGCACGCAAAAATTTTTGTTACGATATTAATCATACACAATTCATTGTGTTGTTACTTAGTTTCTGGGGAACCATTTACGTATTTTTTCATGTCAGCATCAAATTGGTTTTCTTAGGATTTTGGACGTATATCTTAGTCGGTGGGTTTGATTTTGATAATTGATTTTATTTATGGGTTTATTATTGTATTTAAGAAATGTTTCATCGCGTTACCTCCTGAGACATGGTACATATCGTAATGGTATGTGATAATAAAAAATCAAGAAAGGTATAATAATTATTTATTTTTAGATTTTTCATTATGTGCAAGTGGTGTCAGATATAATTGTTTATTATAGTGGTAGTTATTTATCATGATCAATATTCATCAATTGTTACTTTTTATGTTTTCTTTTTGGTTTGTTAAATAAAGATTGGGATTTTTTCGTCTTGCTAATTGATTGTGGAATTATCGGAAGCAATTGTAGAATACCATAATGAACAAGTAGCACTCATCCTACAGATTCCCTGGCCCTTTTCTGAAAGAAAATTTTGCATGATTATCAATGACAATAATTTCGATTATAATTATTTTGTAAAACACGATCTAAACGAGAGACAAACACTGTGAATAACATCTAGACTATGATCGGTAGTCTCACAGACCATAATAAACATATATCTAAACTATTTCCATGCCATTAGCCACAACAGCTATATCGTGTTTCACATTTTAGTCTCATAGAGATTGTACTAACAGCTTTTATATCTCATAGTCTTCTCAAAAATATGGGAGGTAGGAAGCCAGCGTTTACTCTTCATCCATATTTGTTTTATAGAAATACTCCTATCTGTGATTTATATATAAATGATAATCATCTTTTTAATTTACTGCTTTATGTCCATCTATATCAAAGACTATCGTTAAGCAGAAATCAATATTCCCTTCCATTGTGAAATGTAGTTTCTTATACTTAGACATACAAACTACATTAGTCGGTCCCAATGTCTCGTTCGGCAGAAATAGCTTCATCAAACCGTGAAGATGAGTAATGCATTGGTCATCAGATGTCACCTGTCTGCACTCCCAAAGTGAAGTGTGAAGTATGAAATATAAGACATAATGTTGTTTAGAACAACTTTTCTTCATTACGTATAAAAAATGTTGAATTCAATTTATTGTAGGCAACTCTTAGACAAGCATCTTTGATAGTTTTCTAAAAATTTCTACAAAAATACATCTGCTTTGACTTTATTAAAGGATGTTTTTATCGATCAACCGGACTCATCCAAAGTAACATTATCGATTGATCATTCCTGTGTTCATATGTATCTTACCTTTAAAATATTATGATACACTGCTAGCATTATCATTTTATATGTTGACTAGAATGTGATATCAGTGTTGAGAGCAAATTTTCACTTTTCTTATTGAACTGATTTGAGAGAACATATAAAATTAGGAAAATAAACTAGTATTTATAAAGAAAAATATAGATCTTTGACTTATTGATTTGATATTATTTAAAAATGCAATTAAATAAGAATCGAGTTAGACTAAAAGTCAATAGGATTTTAAGAGAGCATCAATAGAGATATTAATGATTTAAAGTTTCAAAATGAGAATCATACTTGTATAAAGTGTGATAAATGAAAGGAACTTTAAACCTTTAACATATTTTTTGTGGAACTTACATATGAAAAATGTGATTGTAAGTTTTAAGTCGAAGTTTTGCGGCTCTCTTCTCCCTTACAGACATCCGCACTACAGACAGTCTCTATTACAGACAGACACGATACAGAAATTGGTTCCTATGTTTATCCACTGTGTGAAATTGTTTATTATACATTTATCAAATCACTCACATTAGTTGTATCTTGTAATAATCAAATCGATTATAATGGATCGTGAACATAATACGTTTAATAATGAACACGAAGAAACAGAACTTATTTATCGGTCAATGTTAACTGATATGATTACGGAAGTTTTGTTGATGTGTCAAAAACATTTTGTAAAACTAAATAGAGAACGTGTGCGTCGTTGTCGAGAACGAAATCGACAAACACATCGAGCAGATAATAGCAATAATAAAGAATCGTCGTAATCAGATGAGCAGATTAATATATTTTCTTCAATTTAATAGAAGCATCCTTTTCAGTCTAACATTGATAAGAAAATAAAATAAAAAAAAGGAAAATAAATAATGAGCGAATATCAATAAACAAATAAAAAATGAAAGCGTCACTAAAAACAGTTAAAGATAAAGTTTCTGTTCGAAATTCGAATGTAAATTAGAAAGATCATTCCTTTGACAAAATATTCTTGCGAAAACAACTGTAATCTATTAGATGTAATTCACTTCGAGTATTTTATATTATCGTAGTTAAGTTGAAGAAGATATGTGAGTTCTACATTTTAGCCCAAAAGGAACTGCGTTGACAAGGTCTTTTTAAAATATAGCACGTACAGTTCTCTACAAAATCTAATGGAAAGAGCTTATTAAAAGGATAGCTAGAAGAAAAATATCTGATGACACATTCTATATTCTAGAAAGGTCTATTTTCAAATATCCTTTTTTACAAAACTAATTATTTCACTTCCTTCACATAAACAAATTTCTGATATTTTCAAACGTACTTTTTTTTCTAATACAGTTCAAAAAAGCCTTCAGATAAGTTAGTGATTTCGTTTTAATTGTATATTTCGCTGAACTAAACCGAAATTTTTATAAAACTCTGTAAGAAGTCTTTGAAACATGAATAATGAAGATTAAATAAGAAGTTTTGTTCAGATATTTTTCTTATGTCAAAAAATCCGTAGTAACACACCTGATCGAACTCTTTATGGCCTATGCAATAATATATTCAGTTTTTTTCCGAATGTCATCAATGAGCGAGTCAGAATTTTAACAACCAAAACAGAAGTTTCAAAGTGAGCCTTTTTATAGTATAGAATGTGTGGTTAAACATTTTTCTTCTACCTATCCTCTTGATGAGCTCTTCCTATTAGATCTTGACGGGAATTACATGAACTATTTTATAAAAATAAATTTAGATCGAAGCAGCAGAGAGTGAGAGATATTTACAAGATACAGAGATCTTCATTCTTTATGCACCATTCGTTAGATTGGTTATCAATTAAACAGAAGAGAAACAGCGAAATGTTATGATACAAGGAGTTGATGAAGCTATTATTAATAAGTCAGATAGATTTCATTCTTTTCTTTATAAAAAAAATAAAAGTTCGAAAATATTTGCACCTATTGCTTTTCTTAACAATTATAGACAATAGCTATCTATTTGTGTTCCGTCAAAATCCTTTATTTTAATGACTCGAATACGTACGTGTGGTTTTGCTTAAAGTGGTCAATAGAAAATTCATAAGTTAAAATTGCCTACATCATTTAATTATTAAAAAAACCGATGTTTATCGAGTGTTTCATATCATAATTAGCAATACTTTAAAAATTCTTTATCGAAACATCTATTAAATACGTATTCAGTGTAGAATTCCGTTTTTCATAATTATCAGGAAGACTCAAGTATTGTTGCACACAATAATAAGTCAACGAAAGATTACAATGTATAGTAACCAACATTATTATACAACACGCTACTTTTTCAACTAAATTTTTTAATAAAATATTTCAAGTTCTACATAGTTACAACTATGCACAACAAACCTACAAATTGGTTTGAATGATAAAATACTTTTGACAAATTCATATCTAAAGTCTCATACATTTCGAAACATTTGTCATAATCTCTAAGTATATGTAGATAAAAATCGTGTAATTTCCAATATTTAATTCGATGAATAATATTTTTAAGCAGCAGTATATGTATTCATTACCAATAAAAAAAAAGTGGTTTACAATGACATATTGCATTGATTTTTTTTTCTTGTGTTATCATAATGAATGAAAATATAAAAAGAACAAGCCAATCGTTATTGATGTCAAAAAGAATATCATAAAATGGTTTTAACTAGATAAAGTGCTATACACAAGCAGACAAAAGAAGTGATAAATTAATGAGTATAGACAATAAGAAGAACAGATAAAATGAATCAGCCGGTTAGAAAAAAAACCAAAATTTCAGTTTTTGGTAAAAAACAAGCTTATTCCATTCCCGCTGATGTATCACCTAAATGAGAAAAAATAATGAAGAAAAAAATTCTGTATTATATATTACCTGTATTAGTACCACCACGTCGAAAATTTTTCTTAACTTCAGGTCGAGCTAATTGAAGACGTCTTAAAAATTCATTTGTTTTATGACGCATATGTGCATGTAAATATGCCTAAATGAATTGATATAATATTTTTTTTAAAATAAAATCTCGACTTACTTTACAACATTTAATATGATAATGAAAATAATTACGTAGTGTATGAATGAGATTAATTGTATTATCACGTGCTGCTGCTTTTGTATGACGTGGAAAAAGAACTAATAGAAGATTTAGATTTATATGTAAAGTTTTTATTTATTTTTTTTAATTAAAAGTTTTTACCAAATGTTAAATAACCAATATTATCACCTATACGAGCATCAGGCATATCTTTTAATTCTTCAGGTGGTGTACGATAACTGACAATAACTTGCGGAGCTTGTTGGAATTGTCGTCGACGTTCTTTAAATTCCTAAAATAAAAAAATTAATGAACTAATAATAAATATTAAAAAAAATCTATTTACTTCCATAAAAACACGACCAATTATATTATCATCTTGATCTTTAAATACAGTTGAAAAAATAACAATAACACGATCTGATGATGCATCTACATACATTGTTTCATCATCACGATAATGTATAACAGCTCGTTTATGATTACCATCTGTTAATTCTTGTTTAGCTTGATATTCAAAATATTTTTCAAAAACAGCCGCAAAACAATTTCGTTTAAGCATGGCAATTTTACGAACAAATGGTAACCAAACTTCATTACTATCACCTTTTGGTAATTGCGTATTAAAATCTAATGATAATGTTACATTATATCCTTCTATAGGTGCTACAAGAAGATCACCATATTCTCGACGAAGAACCTAAAATAATTAAACATAAAAGAAAAATTTTTAAAGAAAATATAAAATTAATGTATTTACCTCATCAGTACCATGTTGTTCTAAATCACGAAAAAATTTTAATTTTATGCTAACAACAAATGGTTTGTCGCGTGAACTTGTTATATGATAAAGTGCACCATCAAAATCTGAAAATTATTTACAATTTTTGTTTATCATATAATTTCGTTATTACTTACCAACAACATCCGTTTTAAGTTCAACTAGTTTTTCTTTACGTAAAAATGCTTCAATTTGAAGTGTTAATAATTCTTCAATAATACGATTGTGTACTTCAAGTAAAATCATAGTTCAATTAATTATTATATAAACAATAATAAATTGAAATTATCTAACTAAAATGGAATATCTAAAATATATAAATACGTTTTAATCGATAATATAGTTTATTGATTGACGAGTTTATGTCAATGTAATGATTTGATTATATTGACCATAACAATGGGAAAATGATTCATCCCTTTCAAACATTTTTGAAAGTTATTTTCAATAGAGGGCACTATATATCAATGATACAGTCTGAATATTAAAATATGTGTTCGATAAACTCTATTCAATAATTTTTTTATCTTTCACCACTTACATAGAAAGAAGGTTTTAGTAATTCTTAAGGAAATTCAATTTTTTTCAATTAAGTGATAAATTAATTGAAATATTTTACAAATGTTCAAATATTAATTTACGTTTATATCTTATTTTAAATCAGAAAATATCACATTAGAAATTGTTTGTATTACATGGTTAGCTGAAAACGATAATTTATTAATAAGGTACTTTCATTGAACACTAATATTTTAGATTTTGAAATTATTTATTCGTATCAGAGCTATTATCTTGGCTTACTGACTAGTAGCTTAAAACATAAAATGATACCATAAGTAGACGATTTTATCTACGAGCTTTCCTAGTTTTTTTATTGGTGAATCTTGAGGGTGAGGGTGAACTTAAAAATTGAATAGTTGATTCATTGAATTGACACCTAAATACTCTAAGGATACCTCCTTCCTTAAAAAAATTGTTTTTGTTTAGGTGCTTTAACAATAGACTAGATATTGTTCTTTCAATCTGAGATTAATTTTTATTTAACGTTTATAAAAAGCTCTTGCACCAAAAAAAGTTGTGAAAAGTTTTAATGTCAAATAACAGATCACTATAGTGGATTATCCATAGATTCATTAAAAAATGAATTTTTAACCTTTCTTTGTTACTATGTAATTCTCAAATTTATTTTGATGTTTAACGCTTAATTGTACCATGAACATCCCTTCCTCTTACTTTGTCCAATTGAGCTGAAATTTTTGCTACGGATACTTCGAAGTATCCTCTAAAAGTAAAATCTACTGTGTTCACTTCTGACTGTCCTATCCGAATTTATATGTTTTTGAAAGCTAGAATATCAGTTTTTCAGAGAACCTTTAGGTAGTTTTTTTTAATGGAAAAAAGAAAGTGAAATTTCCCAAGAAGCTCAAGACTCTGATAATCCTATCCAATATAGTGTGAAGAGAGAGATGAACTCACAAACATATAATGAGAGTTGAAGTTGAAGGAGAAAATTTTATTATTATAGGTAACATGATGAAAATACGACTACAATGGCACAGTGACATCAAACATCATAAGAGAGGGAAGACTTCGTTTTACCCATAGATGGAGTTCATTTGGTCGATTGATTGGAACTTATGATGAACCAAAGCTAATTTATCGTTGTTATCTATATTATAATGCTATATTGTTTTCTCATATTACTTTATTACAGTAAAGCAAATCATAACAAAAAGTAATACTAATACGCCATTCCTAATCAACACTATAATAATCACAATATCAAAATAATTAACCTACATGAGCACACAGATTAGAATGTGCACGAGAATACAATTGTGATAAAACTAAACAAGTTTCAATATTACATATCAACAACACCGTGCAACGGTAGACATATTAACACTTTCTAGTAAGAAAATTGCTTCAGTTTGTTTCGTATAAAAAAAACGTCAAACACTGATACATCTAAATATTTATCTTTTGACACAAATAAAGATGAAGAGAAGAAAATAAATAGAAAAAAAGAAGCGCTCAATTAATAATAATCTTTATACAAATAATGGATAGTTGGGCAAAAGATGCTCTCGATCATCTGTTATCAATGACAGTATTTTTTGAAAATGATGATGATCGTTTAACAATCAATGTATCTGGTACACATTATGAAATAAATGTTTCAGATTTAATTAATTTTCCTGATACTATTCTTGGTGATCCATTAAAACGAGCACGTTATTTAATACCAGGTAAAAATGAATATTTCTTTCCACGACATTCAAGTTCATTTGAATCTATTTTATATTATTATATAAATGATGGAATTTTAATTAAATCTGAAACAATACCAGCAATAATATTTTATAAAGAAATTCAATTTTTTCAATTAAATGATAAATTAATTCAAATATTTTATAATGATTATTTATTAACGAATGAAGATAATCAAATTGATGAAAATTTTCAATGGAAAAATATATTTTATCATCCACCTATTAATCATATTAATTGTTTATTTAATATATTATCTGCTATATTTAATGCATTATCAATATATTCATTATGTTTAGAAACAATGAATATTTATCGAAATTCTCATAATACAATGTGGATGATAACACATCCATCTAAACCTGTTAATCGTACAGAAGGTTTTAAATGTTCAGATATTAGTTTACGTCCATATCAATTTATACCTTATTTCAATTCAGAAAATATTACATTAGAAATTCTTTGTATTACATGGTTAGTTGAAAAAGAAAAATTAATTTCATTAAATACTAATATTTAGGTTTTATTTGGAATTATTAATTCGTACATTATCTGCATCTTCATTGATAAATCTTATAAATGATCCAAATTTTGCACTTGATATTCTATGTATATTACCAACAATATTAAGTCAAACATTTTATCGATTTTATACATTTGAAGAAAATAATTTAATATTAAAAGAAACTCAATTATTTGATTATTTAACATGTTTTAAATTATTTCGTTTATTTCGTTTAATTCGTCATGCTAAATGTTTAGAAATATTTATTAAAGTTTTATATATTAATTTAAAAGATATTCTTATGTTAATAATATTAATTATATTTGGAACATTTTATTTTGGTTTAACACAATTTGTTCTTGAACAAATGTATCATGAAAATGAAATAATAAATATCGGAGAAGCATTATGGCATGTAAATTATTTTATTTAATAAAACATAAAAATTTACTTTATGTTTTTATTATTATAATTAGGCATTTACAGTTATTATAACAGTTGGTTATTCAGATATTGCAGAATATCAATTTTTATCGTATATATTTGCTATTGTAGCTGTTTGGTATGGATCAATATCAATAGCAATTATTTTACCAAGTATTACTCAATCATTTAATATATTTCATAATATTAAATATCGTCGATATATGATTAAATATATAACTTGATATTCTTGCCTTTACTCTTTTGTAGATGATCGTTTTTTTTTTACTTGCCATTAGAGATGACCCTCGTAGCTGAGAGTCTGGCACTGCCACAATAGACATCTCTGCTTGACATAAGAAACAATAAAAATTAATTTCAATATTGTTCAATCCAGATTGCATTAAGATGAACGATCTCTGCTATACTATCGCTCAAATCTAAATCACTATTGATATTTCAATCTTTTATATAATACAGAACATTGTTATACAATTTTTGTATTATTATAATGAAATTTGATGTAAATAATTCTGATTTAACTTTATATTTATTAAATTTATATACAAAAGATAAAGATAATTAAGATAGTTCAAAACCGGCATTTGCTTTAATAGCATATCGCAGTTTATCCAAAAGTATTCTTCGTGTTTTATAATTGGGTAATCTTTAACATAAAAAAAAATAACAATATATAATAATAATAATTAATTTATAAAAATTTACTTCAATAAATTAAAACATGTTGAACTCGTTGGAAGTCTTTCAGATGATGTTCGATTAATTGTAATCATATTACGAAATATTCTTCCTAATGAATCACCTTCTTCCTAAAAATAAAAAAAAAGCGAATTTTAAAATATATGTTTTTATTAAAAAATTCTTTTTACTTCATGTTCTGAACTTTCTAAACAACGAATTGTAAATGGTGGATTTAATGAACGAAAACCAAGTAGTGGTGCACGACATGAACTTGTTACAAACTAATTAAATACAAAAATAAATTAACTTTTTTTTCTAATTTATATTTAATAATTAAATAACAAACTCGAAGAAAAAGTGCTCGTTCTTCTCTTGAAAAATCTTGTTCAAGAATTTGCCAAAGCCATTTAATAACAGGATGTGTTCGATGATAACCACCTTGGTAAACAATATTTGATCTAATATTAATAATTAATAATACAATTTCTCTTTCTTTTTATATTTAAATATAAAAAAAAAACAAACTTTAAATCTTCAAGATCAATATCTGACGATTCACCAGATATTAATTGTTGTAATTCTGGTACAGAAAACATATTAAACCATTCGGGTTTCATTAATGTTTTAAAACCTTCTGTAAACATTTTTATTTGATTTTTAATACGTGTGTATGTACGATAAACAGACATTCGATGAATATATATAATTCTAAATTTTTTTTTCAATTAAATAAATAAAAATGTTTTTTTATTGTTTATAACATACTTATCATCATTAGTTACATTAATATGTCTTCCACATGGAATTATATCATATGTCACTATTTCACCAAGAACATCTTCATCAATTGAATAAGTTAAAGCTAATGATGATACATCACCATCATAATGCTTTGAAATAAAATCAAAATTTTATGATTTTCTTTTCTTTTTTTTTTTAATTTTATTTACTTTAATAAAATTAAGATTATTATAAAGATCTCTATCAAGAAACATTAAATCATCAAAACATGAATAATTAAGATTTTTTTGTGATATTAAATGACGTAAAAAGAATGGTGCTAATTCAATATCCAAAACAATTTGTTCATAAACAGCTTTACCTAATATTTTACCAATAAAATTAAAAAGATATAAATAATTTTCTGTTCGATCGGATATTGGTGATGGATATAATGTTCGATTTTCTGTTACCTAAATAAAAAAAAAATAGAATTAACAAAAAAAAAGACAGAAAGAATAGAACAATAAATACTTTAAAAAGATTAAATTCTGGATCAAATACTTGTCGTGTTACTTCTTGAATAAATTCTTTAAATATTCCATTTTGATCAATACCAGCTTCAGCAAGACCTTGTTGATTTATAAAACTAATACGAATTGTATTTTTCCATATTGTTGGTGAAGCATTTTTTAATGATTGAAATGCATCCTTTAATAAAAAATCATACAAAAGATAGTTTTTCTGAAATAAAAAACAAAACAATTCTTTCTATTTACACCAAATATATTTGTTCGATGAATTTCATAATAATTTTTCATATGATATCGTAATGATGACACTTCATTACATTCTTTTTCTTTATCACGTTCAATAAACATTTGAAGAATTTTAACACGCTATTATAAATAAAAGAATTTGAAATTACAATAACTTTCAAAAGTGCAACTATCGATTGATTAGATGCTACAGATGTCCATAAACATTAAATACATACATCTTTAAAAGTAAGAATATGTGGAATTTGTTCAAGAAGATATAGAGAACATGAATCATCACGTTCAAGATCAGCCATAAATGATGATGATGATTTAACTTCACTATGAATATATATATAAAGTATAGAATTTGAATTAAATAAAAATATTTACCGAATAAGCCAATGTGTATCAGATGTAAATGATTTTCTTGAATTTCGTTCATGAAGTAAAATAAGAAGTTGATGAAGTGTTTTATATAATTGATTATTTTCTAATTTTAATTTTGGTGATACTGTTGTTGATGTTCGTTCAAATTCAATACGTATTAAACGATAAATAAATTGATTAAGAAATAAACTAAATTGAGACCAAGATTGAAGATCTAAATATTTTTGTTCTTTATACATTTCTTCTTCATCTAAAACTCTTTTTTAAAAAATAATAAATAGAAATATTTTGTAATTAAATAGAAAAAAGAAAAAATCTTACGTAGCAAGATATGAACAAAGATTACAAAATAATTGAAGTAAATCAAATATTGGATGAGAATTTTCTTTATTTATTTCATAAATTTTTAATAATTCTTTTAAACCACATGTTGGACCAATATTATTTAAAAATTGCCATAAACTACTTATTAAACTATCTTGTAATGAAAGAGCTAAAATGAAAATAAAATTTTATTTAGAACAAAAAATTTGTTTTTTTTTTTTGTTTTACCACAAAGAATTTGTAATTTTAATTCTGTTAATATCTGAATTAATTTTTGATAAAATGTTGTTATACGACATATAGATTGTGTTAATTCATCAGTTGTTAATTTATCTGTTGTAGTTTTTGAAAAAAATAATTTTTCAAATTTTGCTCGTATTATATCTTTTAAAAAAAAATTTTAATAAAAAAAAAAAAGAACATTAATTTTATTTACTTGTTTCTTTTTTTCCTGTTGATATTTGATTTCCTGATGGAATTGATTCAAATAACATATTAACAAATGATTTTGACCAAAGATATTTATATTGAATAATAACACGTTGAACCAATTCTTGATTAGATCTTATAAAATAAATAAAAATTTATTTAATAAAAGAAAATAATATATATATATATATATATTAAAATTCAACTAACACAGACATTCCACTTATTTTTCCTTTAACATGACCAATAATTGGATGCCATATACTCGTTACTTTAGTTTGTTTTCCAATTTGTTCATCCATTGTTTGTCGTTGTCGACATACATCCAATATATTAAAAAGACTATGAATAAGTGGTTGTTTCATTGTTTCTATTTGACTTGGATCAATACTTGCAAGTGCAACAATATTTCCTTTTAATTAAGTTTTTTGTTTTTTAAAATAAAATATAAATAAATCAATTTAATATATTTACCAAGTATATAACAAAGTTCAATAATATCAATATTTTCACTTAAACTAACAAATGATTCTTTAATACTGTATATACAAATAAGATGATTAAATAAATCTTTTTCACAAGCTAATTGAAATGACTTTAAATATAATTATTATAAAATATTTATTTTAAAAAGAAATATTCTTTTTTCTTTTTTACTTTATGTGAACATTCATGACACATTGTTATAAATGCTGGTATTGTAAAAATTGTTTGAGAAAATAATATAAGATGTGTACGATTAAATTCATTATTTAATAAATATCTATCAAAAATAAAAAATTAATATTATATAAAAATAAAATAATATTTACTTAAAAACTAATGTAGCTACATTATGAACAATTGATGATTCAAGACGTCGTTGCATACATCGAATCATTGCAACCTTTAATAAAAAACAAAAAAAGATCAGAAGAAAATTTACTAAATAGTCTAAAAGTTCGTATAGAAAGTTCATATGAATAACTCTTAGAAAAATTTTACAAAATTCATATAAAGAATTAAATGAAATAAGCCTTTCAATTTAAACATGAAATGATTCTATACTTTAAGAATTTTCAAAAGATTATGTTGACCAAGATAAATTAAATAACTACGATTGAGTGCAAGCATTGTTTTTAAAAGAAGTTCATCTAAAAAATATGAATAAAAAAACAAAAAGTTCGAATTAGAATTTTTTGAAACATACTCATATTTTTTTGTAATGCTTTCCAACTTTGACAATCTGTTATAAGATAAATATAATTTAAAGAACTAATAAATAATTTAATATCATCATTTGTTGTTAATTCTGTTGTTTCAAGTATTTTAAGTGTTATTATTAATAAATCTTGATTAAGTTTCACCCATTGTGCATTAACTTCTTTATTAAAAAACCCAGCTAAATGACTATACTAAACAACAATTAATAAAAAAAAATTATCTTTTATATGTATTGTTTTTAATTCATACTTTAATATCATCTGAAAGTAAACTTGTTGATATATAATTAAGTACACCTAATAGTAACTAAAAATAAAGATAAAATATAATATGCATATATATATGTTAAAAATACTTGTTGTAACTCTAATGAATTATTTTTAATTTTCATTCGATTATAATAAAGAAGAAAATGTTGTAAATGAACAAACATAATTGATGCTAAACAAAAAAAAGATTTTTTTTTTCTTATTGTATAGATAATATAAAAATGAATTTACTAAGTTGTAATGATGGATATTTTTGTGAATTTTGATCAATAAATGGAAGAAATATTTGATTAAGTTCATTTCTAAATATAGCAAAAAAACAACTAAATAAAATATAATTTTTTTTAATAATAAAAGAACTTACTTTCGATAATCTCGATATTTTTTTCTTACAAGATAACCTCGTACGGTTTTTTGAATAATAATAACTGCATGTTGAACTTGTTTTTCTCGACGTCGAGCTTCACGAGCTTCATCCAAATTATGTAAAAAATCATTTTTATTTGTATCTGTTTGTGATTTTTTAGGAAACATTTTTTCTTTTCAAAGAGAATATATTCAAATTTAATCAATCTCATAAATCTGATTGAGAATATAAGAAACCCAATAATTTATCTTCTTAGTCTGACATCTATAGACAAAATATTTCTAATTATAAATTTTTTTTTATTTAATAAAAAATTAAAATAATTTTTTAGATTTTTATATAATATAAATTTTAAAATACTATTATTTAAATAAAAATAATATCGGCGGTCGAAATTAGAAAAATAGATTATTATTAAAAATTAAATGATTAAATCGTTAAAAATATTTTATTTAACGTCTCATTATAAACATGTCATCTGAAAATGAACAATTAATTAATACCAATACTGGTGTTAAACGACATCATTCAAGTAATATTATTTTAATTATTCTTTTTTTTTTCTTAATATTTATTTTTAATAAATTAGTTGAAAATCTTCAATCAGTTAAAGAAGCTAAAACAGATAAAAATCTTGATTTAAAATCAAAAGAAATAAAAAATGAGAATGAATTTCTTGAAAAAGGAGATATTGTATTTACATGTAAGTTTTATTTTTCTTTTTATCAAATAAATAAATAATAATTAAATAGATAAACCAAAATTAGGTGTTGATGAAGCATCATCTATTGATGATGTACAATTATTTCATATATTATTAATACCAGAAGAAGATGATGAAAATCTTAAAGGTGATAAAATATCTAAAATACGTTTAGTTAAAATTGGAAAAAAGAAATTACCAGCAAGTGGAAAAGATCGTTTTTGGGCTTTTATTGAAAAAGCTGATGATGATATTGAAAAAGTTGAAGAAAATCTTGAAGCTCAAACTTATGAAACAGCTACAGTTGGCACACGTACAATAAAAGCTGATCGTATTGCTGGTAAAGGTAAATATATAATGGCTAAACATGATCAACGTCAAACAATAATTGGTTATATACTTGAAACGCCCACAGAAATTGGTGATGTACAAAATGCATTTAATATTATTAAAGAAGCTTCATTTTCTGTAGCTGTTAAAAATCCTAAAAAGAAAAGTCCACCTGCTATTGGTCTTACACAATCTCAAAAAGCTGAATTTCCACAAAAAATTCAACAAAAATTTGGATCATATCAATGGTTACCTGGTAAACAATCAATTAATGTTTAAAAAGAAAAAAAAAAATTTTTTTTTTATTATGTTGTAGCTGAACCAGAAATGCTTGATATTCCTGGTTGTGAAATGGTATGGATTGGTTCATCAATTGATGATCTTGAAGAATTATTAGGTGAACTTAGTTATGAAATTGAAGAAGAAGTTAATCCTGAACTAACAGCAACTGAAGTTATGAAAGATATTCAATTAGATGAAAAAGAACATCCAATACAACCACTTATTGATGGACAATGGCCTAAATCAGAAGATGCACCTGAAAAAAAAGATCAAGATGAAGATAATTAAACAAAAATTGATGATTATACTAATAAAGAAGAAAATAAAAATGAATAAATCATATATTTTTTTTATTATAAATATATATATTTATTTTAATTATCAACGTATATAGTTTTTTTTTTGTTATTGATCTGATGTATAATAAACTTTATCATGAAACTTTTGATAAACATTTTCAGAAAAAAATGAAATTCTTCTAGAAGATATTATATAGTGAAATAATAATCATTGTTAAAAGTTCTGAAATAAAGATTTTATTTTGGTTTGCTCATTTTTTTAAGAACATAAATAAATAATATCATTATAATCAAGAATACAATTCCTAGAGTAATTAATACAATAGCCCAAGATGGTATTCCTCTATCTACCTAAAAATAAACAAAATCATCTACAATATAAAATAAAATAACTCATTATTAAATATTACTTGTGAAGTTATTGATGTCACACTTTCTGATACAGTTGAAGATGATATATTTAATATTAAAGTTGTTGATATAGTTGTTGTCGATGGAGTTACAATTGAACAATTACCAGGAACTAAATATAAAATAAAAAAGGAAAAATAAAACTTTATTTATTTATCATAAAATACTTACTACATAAACTATTGTTTGATAAAAGTGTAAATCGTTTTACTTGACAAGCAACTTGATCGACTACATATAAATTTCTATTCATAAGATCAAATGCACTTGCAATAGGATACATAAATTGACTACTAATCACTGTAATACCACATGTTGCATTAGGTGCCTAAACTTGAATACGTGCATTTCCACTATCTGTTACAATTAAATTTCCAGTTGATGCCATATAGATAACATGCATAGGAGAATTTAATTGATTAGACGCAGATCCACGACCATTTCCACCAGCTACTGTAATACCATTAGTTGCACCGGATGTCCACCTTGAAAAAAATAAACAAAATTAAATGTCCTATAACAAATCATTATTACACTATACATTTGTACTCGATCATTGAAAGCATCAGCTATATAAATTGTTCCTGTTGGTGTTACAAAGAGACCAGCTGGATAAAATAATTGATTTGATTGTGATCCAGCTCCATTACCACCAACTAGAAGTGTTCCTGTTGGCATACGAAGAACACTATGATTATACATATCTGATATATAAATTGTATTAGTCGTTGATTCGATAAACATATTTCGACAACTCAATGGTAGATTTGACATAATAGTTGTACCAATTATTGATCCTGATGATCTATTATATCTTTGTATACGTCGATTTCCTGTATCTAAGACTAATAAATTATTAGTTGAATCAACGTAGACATCTCGAGCACCATCTAATTGTGATGTACTTGAACCAAAACCTTGACCACCAGCTACAGTCAATCCTGTAGTAGCACCAGATAACCAAATTTGAATTCGATCATTTCCAACATCACCAATGTACACTGAATTATTTGAATCAATATATAATCCATAAGGAAGATTCAACTGTTGAGATTGAGAACCTTGACCATTTCCACCCGCAACAATAACTCCTGATGAAGAAAACGATGGAATAGAACATGGTATTGTTGAATCTATATTGAAAAAATATTTTTAATTATATAATTTTTGATTTTTTTATTAATTTTTACTTGATACGATTATTTTCCAACAGATTTGTGTTTGAAACAGTAGTACTAGTAATAGATGCAATTGAGTCATAGTTTCTTTTATTTCTTATGAATGTTTTTGTCAGAAAATATTTTAACTGACAAGACGATGAGTTTACTTTTTTTTATTTTGTATAAACAATAAAAAACATGAAAAAATACTTAATAAGTACAGATGGTTGAAGTATTTTATTTATTTGAGACTGATGCTTTTTTTTTATTATTCTATAATCATTCGTGAATTATTATTAATTATTGTTTTTGTTTTCATTATGAATTGACATTCTTGTAAAGCTATAAGACTTGTAACAAAATCAAAATAAGATAAACGATCATTGTCATGATCAGTATCTATTGTATGAATTGCTGCACGAATAATTTCTTCATTGAAATGAGATGTTAAATGAGGTAATACTAATTGAATATCATCAAAAGTAATATAAGAATCTTTATTATGATCTAATTCATTAAATACATTTAAATACATATGATAATCTTGTTTAATAGATGGTAAATGACATAGAATAAGAATAAAATTTTCAAATGTACATGGAGCAAAAGGATCAATCTAAAAAGAAAATTGTTTTTCTTATCAAAATAAAAATATTTTATAATTTATACTTTTAATAATTGCATTGTTTCAATTAATGCTAATTCAGTAATTTGTTCTTTAAAATCATGTAAAATTTGAAATATACCTTCAAAATATATTTGTCGTTTATCATCAGCATATGTATTAAAATGTAATTCAAGTACATTTAAAATATTATTAAAATTATTTTCTGAATATATTTGTGTAGAATTTGTTAATATATCTAAATCTTGTTGTGCATATACAAGTAACATTTGAGTTAATGAACATTGACGTTCATTTATTGTTATATTAGAATGATCATTATTTGTTGTAATATGATTCAATGTACTGGATGAATTTACTGTTCTTCTTATTTGATCATTATTATCATCGTCATGATCGATAGTATATGATGATATGGGATGATAATCAACAGAAATTAATGATGGATTCTGATTTATCAAACTATTTTGACCAGATTTCGACTGTGTTATATTCCATTGCCCTCGAGAATTTCTAGATGGTGTTCGTAATGAATATTCTTCATGAATATTATCGATTGGACTAGTTATGTTAGACATAAATTTAGATAAATGAATTAGAATGATTAATGAAAATTTTAAATTCCATAGATAAGAGCGCGTTTTTTTTCTTCTTCTTGCCGCCGTGTAAGTCAAAGAATTCATTTTTAATCATGATGCTTTCATTTGAAGAAGGTTAAAATTAAAATATACTTAATAATTATTAAATTATTCTTTTTTTTTCTCTCAATGAATATGCATGGGCTGTGGTTGTTGTTCACATGTATCAACTGATAAAGATATATTACGTGTTGCTGTTTTTGGTCTAGAAAATTCTGGTAAAACTTCACTTGTTCAATGTTTAAAAACTTTAAATAAAATATCTAAAACATCTAAATATATCTCAACACATGGTGTTATAGCTGTAAATGTTTATTTAAATATTCAAACAAATATTAATTTACTTATATTTGATTGTGGTGGTTGTAAACATCAACGACATATTTGGCCTCATTTAATGAATAATTCTGATCTTATTTTATTTACTGTAGATAGTATTGATTTAAATTGTTTAAATGATGCAAAAGAAGCACTTTTTGATTTACTTGATGATGAAAATTTAATAGATAAACCATTACTTATTGTTTTTACTAAATCAGATAAACGAAATAATCAAAATAGTCATCAACTTGAACAAGCATTAGATCTTTTTATGATACAAGTAAAATAAAAATCTATTAAATATTTATTTTATTTTATTTTTATAAAATATTTAGGATCGTTTTATTAATAAAGTTTTATTTTCATCAGTAACATTAGATGGTCTTCCATTAATATCAACATGGTTTACCTATTTTAATTATTATAAACTTCATGGAAAAGAAATGAAAATATCAACTAATCAACAATTATCTTCAATAAAATATCAATTACCTAAATTACTCAATCTTTCAACATCATCAAACTCCTCTTCTGTTACATCCAATCTATCTAACAATAAAAAAAAAGTATTAATTGATCAATAGTATGTCAATATCATCATGATTAGAACGATAGAATAAAAAGTCATTCAACAGAAAATAAAATAAAATAACTAAATATAAACGAATTGAATGATTTTTCTTTAATAAATATATGTATAAATACATATATATATATAAAATTTCAGTATAGTATACCAAAATATTATTGTTCAATAGCAATAGAATATGGTTGCTCTGAAAGTTTCCATTTTGTTCCATCAAATTCAGCAATACAGACAGCTAATGGTGGATATGCAGCTACAGTACGATAGAAAGTTTCTTGATTAGATCGTACTCCTTTAATAGCATCTGTCAAAGCTAATAAACCTGGTGCATGTGTAACAATAAGTACATTACCACCATGTTGACTATATCGATCAACAATACCACGCATAACAGTAGCACATCTATGAAAATATTCATCTAATGATTCAGGTACATTAACCTTGGAAATCAATGGATTATATTCAAGTTTAATATTATAACCATTATCGACTAATTCTTTTTTTGTCATAAAACTATCGACTAATTTTTGATTAAGATGAGGACATTCAAATAGACCTGGTTCAATACGAATTGAAATTTGATCACGACGTTCCATACCTATATGAAAAAAATTCTAATACATAAAAAAAACAAGAACATAATATTGAGATTTTGATTTACCTGTCAAAATTCGTTCACATGTTTGAATACAACGAAGAGCAGTTGATGATAGACAAACATCAGCTACCAAATTCGAATTTAACATTGCACGTCCAGTACAACGAGCATGTCTTAAACCACGAACTAAATCATATTTAAATTAAAAAACTATATATAAAAAAATATAATTTTATAAACCTGTTAAAGGTGCATCAAATTGATATGCTAGATCATAACGTCTTTTTGGTAATGCCATTGGTAAATTTTGATCATAAGATTTGTAACTATTTGTTCGAAAAGCTTTATTAAACCAATCCGATCCTAGAGCTTGATTTGCTCGTTCACTATGACGCATAAAAATAAGTCGAAATGGTCGTCTTGAAATTGTATTAGCAAGCATTCTATCGTGATGTGATATTGAAGGTGAATGAGAAGCATGTGGACTTCGGCTTTTATTCGAATGTAATGGTTGATGGTTACGTCGACTCAAACGATCATGATGATGATGATTATCGTTATCAGAAATTGATTCTTCATGTCTATCATCATGATTCTTTCTAATAATAGAAGGTGAATTGACAGTAAGATGAGTTTGTAGTGATGAATGTTGTTGAAGTGGAACATTTAATAATTGTTTTGATGGTGTTAATGATCGATGTGAAGATAATATTGGTGGATTAATATGTTCATAATTATTACTACTGTTTTTATGATATTTTACTGATGATCTAGGAGATTTTATTTCTTCATTTGATTTACGTCTTGTCTCAAAACTATGATGCTTGACTAAACCTTGTGAAATATGCATAGCAGATAATGATGATGAATCACTATGATCAGTAGTTGTAATCATTGGAAGAGATTGCATTGATTTGTGATGTTGATGTGCATGATGATGTTGATTATTATTACCATTAAGATGATTATTATGATCATATGTTTTTCGTGAAAGTGCCTGAGAATGTGATGAATGATGGGCACTATTATTATTCTTAACATTATCAGAATCACGATTCACTAGATTCCATGCACGATGCATTACACCCGCTAAATTATCTACCATTGAGATTTTTGTTTGTCACACGACTAATACTAAAATGTATAAAGACGCGAATGAGACATTACGTTTTTTGCTTCTTTATCTATCTAAATAATGTATTTTGTGTGAATATACGTTACACATGATTGCTTTATGAAATCGTCGTCATAAAATAATGCAAATGCATAAAAATACCTAGGGAAAAACGAACAAAGAATATTATTGACAATAACTTGTATATATTCTATCGATCATAAGACGTCAAAAAGTAAACTAAATAAATTATTTATTAATCAGGAAGCACATCTTGATATTTTATTTAAATATCAAAATGATTTTTATACAATAAGTTAATTTATATGAAGAATATATGATATAAGTATCAGATGTTACTTAATTATGATTCATATCAAATTATAATACGTTTTGCTTCTAAATCATCAAAAACTACTATTTAATTATTTACGTCAAATTTATCTATCATATTTATTGTACGACGTCATTACTTACTGCCTACCATACAGGATAAAACCTTCATCTATAATTAAAATTGTTCAGATGACGTTACGAATATTTATTTTTGTTTTTTTTCGTTCCAGTAAAGGTGTGCAATGAAGTTTTCAAGATAAAAATTCGTCTGATAAATCAATATACTTTATTATATTCTATACAATGATTGATTTGTCTCGAAAACATATCCTTGGATAGATAAATTAGTTGTTTCATCGTCTAATAATCATCAATAGATAACATTAACAGAAACTGGCACTTTCCATCCCTATCAATTAATTATCCTGTCTAGAAAATAAGAGAATAATGTTGTAGAAATAAGAAAGAACATACTATCAGACGAATTCTAGTAGTTTGTTAGTGTCTTCTTTTTTTTCTATTGTAAAATTTTACAAACGATACAATGGTTTATGCAAAACGTCGTCTTTTTAGTTTTTTTTACCGATGGGAATTAACAGTGGAAAATATTAAATGGCAAGTATTAATTATTATGATTACAATGATTCTTCTTGTTATTATTATAACACTTATTTGTGAATATTATGATAAAATTTTCCGTTATCATCATACTTCACAACATGATCATCATAAAAAAAGAAAAAAGTAAATATAAATAATTTCAAATTTATAATTATTTAACTATCTATAGAACATCTTCTGATTCAATGTTATCATCGAAAAAAATAAAAAATTGTAAAACAACATTAGTAGTACAATAATATGAATGAACTCAATATAAAATATGTTTCTTTTCTTATTTCTCGTTTATATTTATCTATTTTTTCTATTGACAAAGATAAATGTACTATATGTATGTGTGGTTATCTCATCTCACTCTCGTTCTTTCTATATTATAATTGTCTTTTTCTAATGATAGAAATGATTGATTTTCTTTAGCTATTAAATAAGACGAGAAAAAGATAATAAATAATGATATATAATGATTATTTCTTTTATATTATTTATTTATTTGTTTTATTTATTAAAATTAAAGCAACAATTAAAAGTTATAAATTTGAACATCAACTTGGATCAACTATAGTATTACCACCATGTTTTTCAAGATTATCATCATCTACTGATGATATTACAGTAAATAGAACTTTTATTTTTTTTTATTGCTGTATAATAAAAAAAAATTTTTCTGGATAGACAATTTTATTTAAATCAGATTCAGGTGAATTATTAATTATAAATGGAAAATTAATATCAAATAATCCACGTTTAATGATAAAAAATCATGATTCATCGGAATTAATTATTAAATCACTTGAATTATTAGATGAAGGTCAATATGAATGTCGAACTGATCAAAAAATTAATTATATTGTTCATTTAATTGTTATTAATTGTAAGTATTTATTTTATAAGATTTTCATATTTTTTCTTTTTCTATTATTAGCATCAACTATTCATTTGACTGTACATGAAGGTTCTAATGTTACATTACAATGTACAGAACAAGGCATGTGGATTATTGAAGAAAGTCATCGAGGAGGGCCTGTTCGTAAGTGATTTTATATATATATATTTTTCATATTAATTTTTTAACTTTAATAGGAACACAATATACAACAGAATTGGTATTACATAACATTCAACGAAATGATCATCGTTTTCGAACAATTATTTGTTCAACACATAATGGACATGAAAAGCGAGAATATATTATTGATATTATATGTATATATCATCATTACAAAATAGTTAATAATTTGACAGACTAATGTTTTATTTGATTCTTTTTTTTCACTAGATAAACCAACTGTCAAATTGATGATGGAAACAAGAGAAACGCTAATGTGTATAATATGTGCTCATCCATTGCCACATCGTATTCAATGGTGGTCAAATATACGAAAAGAACGTGATGATAATATTCATCAAATAAACATTAATCAATCATGTATTGCTCAACAATTTACTTTTATTCCAGTAATAATAAATCAATTATATTGAAGATTATTTGAAAAAAATTTATACATATTGTTTATTTTATTTTATTTTTTTTTAATTATTAGAAAGAAGAATTCAATATTGAACAGATAATTGTATGTGAAGCAGAAAATATCTATGGAATAAATCGAGATAGTTTAAAAATAAAAGGTAAGTAGATATGATACAGACAAGAGATTTATTTTTGCTTTTCTTTATTTGTAGCGGCATTGACAATAAATAATTTGACATATACAACGCAAAAATCATTAATAACTTTGCCAAATAAATTAATAGCAACAACTACATCTGTTAAAAATCAATCTTCATATTGTTATCGAAGTTTTCAGTTATTATTAATAATTCTTTTCTTGATTTTTTATTCAATTTTGGCAGATATTGGTACACTAATATAAAATTTATTATTCCTTTATTTAATGTCAAAAATGAAAACCTTACACAATTGTCTTACAAATATTATCAATGCAAAAAGTGACATAAAGAATTATTTACATTATTTCTATAATACAACTTTTTCAAATAAAAAAAATATGACAGAAAAAATCAATATGAAATACAACAATAAAAAGAATAGGATAGTTATTATGATGTGATATAACATACTAACTAACCTTACTATCTTTTTTAACAATAACTATGTATATTGAGTTTTTTTACACTCGTTTTATTATGCTATTCTTATTGTGCACCTAAATATGTAAAGAAATAAGACAATTCAATATTAATGATTTGATCGATGTATCCATAGATTTATTAAAAAACTGTTATTGCATCTTATATGATTTTTTTCCAAATAAATTGATAAGAAACGATTTACTAGTAATTTTTCTCTCTTTGATACTCTTAATAATCAAATTAATATATATTTGATAATATATTAAACTGAATGCAAAACATTATTGAGTTATATTATCGTATTCTCCCATTGTTATTATAATCAACATAGGAAACAATTACAAATGAGAGTTAAATAACAACTGAACGTATCTGTTTTTCATTTATGAGTTGAATAAAAAAAAAACTAAAATACTATATTATAGTAAAATGCTTTATTATTTTGAAAGCAATAAAAATAATACAACATTGAGTATTTTATATTTATATTATATATTGTAAAATTCTTCTCAAAATACATGAAGAATGGTACGAGTAATGACCAAGATTTTCACACTTATTCAAGCAATGATCAGAAGATAACTTAAACAAGACATAAAAATGAAATGCTCTCAAAAAAATAAGTGATCAAAAATAATTCATATTATTTTCGTCTTTTTCATAATAATGGAATATTTCCCTATCATACAGTTCTTTATTTTTAATCTTTTAAATTAAAATGGTTGAAAGAGTATCTTCATTATCATTCTTCTAAAGAGTTTCATAGTACATATACTTTTATAGAGTTCAAGGTTATATGATTTATCACTACTGAGATAGTCTCAAAATATGTCATATTGTAATCATTTTGATTCACTGGAGAGTTGAATTTTTTTATGATATTTACTTTCTTATTGAGATATATGAGTCAGTCAGTATATGGTTTGACGCCTAGAATATTCTCTTTTCTTTATTTATATCACATGTTACAACATAGTGAAGTAATATTTTTTATTATTCATCGTATGATATTCTTTTACCTAACAATGATTCACATCAGAAGAAGAGTATATAAATAAAGTAATATAATAAAAACTTAATTACATATACACATAGAGAAAATTTTCAAAAATGCTTCGAATCAAATGCAATCCAGAAAGTTCAGTGATAAAACAAGAAGAAATGTTTGTACCATTAAAACGAATAAATGTTGAAGCAAAAATTCATTCGTTTGGTGCAAATGTAATAATAACACAAATATTTCGTAATGATGAAACAAAACCAATTGAAGCTGTTTATTGTTTTCCAATTGAAGAACAAGCAGCTATCTATTCATTTACAGCTCAAATTGATGATCGTGAAATAATTGCAGAATTAAAAGAAAAAAAAGAAGCACAACAAGAATATAATAATGCATTACAACAAGGACATGGTGCTTATTTATTAGAACAAGATGAAAAATCTCAAGATAATTTTATAATTAATATTGGTGCATTACCACCATCAAAAGAATGTATAATTAAAATAGCTTATGTTACTGAATTAGATTTAATACAAGGATCAATAATTCGATTTGTCGTTCCAACAACAATTGCACCTCGATATAATCCTAATAAAGGTGGAATAACATCACCATCAAATACTAATTCAAAATATGTACAATCAACACCTTATACAATTGATTTTAATTGTCATATTGATAAAATAAGAGAAATTGAAGAAAAACAACAATATATTAGTCGTATAAATTCTCCATCTCATCCAATTCAAGTTGATTTTTCTCAAGAAGATGCATATATAATAACATTTTCTCAACAAAATACTCATTTAGATCGAGATATTTTAATTAATATTGAATTAAATAATCAAAGAAAAAATACAATTGTTGCTGTTGAATCTAATGCTATTATGGCTACATTTACTCCAAATGAAAAAGATTCTTATCAAAATAATTTAAATAATGAACAAACAAATGAATTTATTTTTATTGTTGATTGTAGTGGATCAATGAGAGATGAAAATAAAATTGGTTTAGCAAAACAAGCTATGTTAGTTTTTCTTAAAAGTTTACCTTTAAATTCTTATTTTAATATTATTCGATTTGGATCACAATATAAAAATCTTTTTACAAATATAACTGATATTTATAATGAAGAAAATGCACTAAAAGCTGAAAAACTTATTAATCAAATGAGTGCAGATTTAGGTGGAACTGAATTAGTAAGTCTTTTTCAATTTTCTTCTTTTAAATTAATTTGATAATTATTTTTAGATGGGTCCTCTTCAATGGATTGAACAACATCCACCAAATCAAAGTCGATCTCGTCAAATATTTCTTCTTACTGATGGTGAAATATCAAATGTTAATCAAGTACTTGATTTATGTCGTTCAATGGCTTTATCTACTAGAATATTTTCATTTGGTTTGGGTAAATCACCAAGTCGATCTTTAGTTAAAGGTCTTGCTCGATCAACTAATGGGAGATTTGTTTTTATTCCACCTAATTCAAGTGTTGATATATATGTTGGAGAACAATTAGAAAAAGCTCTTCAACCATGTATTACTAATCTTCATGTTAAATGGAATCTTGGAGATATAAATATTCAAACTGCTCCTAAACAAATACCTCCCATTTATTTCAATGATCGACTTATTTTATATGCTCTTAAAACTAATCAAACTATTTCATTTGATCATAATTCTTCTGTAGAACTTCAAACTGAACCTGATTATCATTCAATAAGTATAGCAAAAGTGAATCAAATACCCATTGTTACTAATAATCAAACAATTGAACGTCTTGCTGCTAAAGCACTTATCCTAGAATTACAACATGCTAAACTTCCATCATCAAATACTAAAAAATTATCAACAGGTTCTACACAAACACGATTTCAAGAAATGACAATACCAAAAGAAGAAAAAACTGATGATAAAACAAATGAAGAAATAACAAAACAACATATTATTGAATTATCATTGAAATATAATATCTTAAGTCCATATACAGCATTTGTTGGTATTGAAAAGAGAACAAATGCAAGTAATGCTGATATGGTATTACGAGAAGTACCTATTGAAATTTCTGCTGATGATCAACATTTGTTAAGACCTTCTCATGGATTTCGAATTGCTGCTCCACGTGCCATGGGCGGTGGTGGTGGTGGTTTTCGCGGTAGAGCACGTTTATGTGCTTCCCCGATGGCATTCCAGACATTAAATTGCAAAAAACGTCTGGTTAGCACATTTTCCAGTGAAAATAATTCTTTTAGCAGAAGAGCAGAAAAGGAATGTTTTCCCCAAGACGAGTATATGAATATACTTGATGGAAGTGCGCCTGAAATGATTGTTCAAGGAAATGAAGTATGGCCTTCATCTGATCAAGATATTGTTCGTTATTTGATCAATAAACAAAAGTTTGATGGCCTATGGAATTTAGATGATGACACTATCAAAAAATTAACTGGAAAGTCTCTTTTTGTATTCCAATCAGCAAATTCAAATATTAACGATCAAATATTAATCTCAACTATTATTATCGTTGTACTTCAGACACGTTTTGCTAGTTTTTCATCATTATGGTATGGTGTAGTACAAAAAGCTCGTAAACGAATTATTGATTTGGTTAAAAATGACTCAACAATTTTTGATACATTAGTTGAAAATATTCATAAACAACTTTGAATGATTTTTATATTTTGTTGATTAATTTTAAAAATATAGAGTCTTACAATCTATTTATCTTTTTTTTCATTATATATTAAACTGAATTAATTATTAAAAAACCGTAGAAAGAATTCTAATATGCATAAATAACATTGTCTAAAAAGCATCTCTATGTATACATAATTGTAGTTTTGAAAATTTGTATGTACATACTTCTAAAGGAATAAAACTTATCACAGAATCAATTAAGATGTAATAATATTAGTATGAATAGAGTTTTTGTGGATAGTATATCTATTTCAATTTTGAATATCATCACATAAATGAATCAAGACCTTGTCAATGAATCAATCTAAATCATGCAATGATATTAATTTGAAATATTTTATAATACAAGTTTTTATTGAAGATTAATTTATTAAAGAGTTATAATTTAGTTTACTATGATTGGGCAACTTCAAAGTTTTTAATTCTGATCATTCAACTAACGGTTATATATTAGTACAATATTATGAGTGAAGAGAATGAAATTTAAAAGCGCCATCTATTATGTAAAAGTTATTTTAATTTCTTAAAAATGTATGTAAAAATAAATAGTTAAGTTCTTTGTTTAATTAACCAGTTACAAACTATACTAAATTGATTCTCTGATCTAATCATTTAATCAATCAATATTAAAAAATAATGTCTCCATTATCGAATCGTCAACCTGGTGATATTGTCAATGAAATTTATTCACAAAATATTAAATCAATTATTCAATTATGTCTCGATTCTGGTGATGATCCAAATTTATTAATTGAAGAAATTAAATATGAACTTCATGTAAATAAATAAAATTCTTTTTTTTGCATTTTTTTACTTACATAAAAAAAAGTTCATTTAGAAAATGGTTGCTGAAATGATGGCTGAAGATGATGCTTTACTTGAACGTAAACGAGCTGAACTTGCACCAATTCGTATTCGTTATGAAAGACTTTATCATGAATTATATCCTGATAAAATTTGTCCAAAATATGAAAATTCTTTACCTGTACTTATTGCTCTACGTACATATAATGATGAATATAAAAAATTAAAAGAAGAACATGAAAAATTACTTGAATATGAACAAGATATTCGTCGTGAAGAAAGACAATTATGTAATGAATTAAATGAATATTCATTACAAATAGATAATCAAAATTTTATGTCAAAACCATTAATTACACAAATGAGTCTTTTATCAGAACATATTAATCAATTACGTGAAGAAAAAGTTATTTTTAGATTTTTTCTTTGATAAATTTTTGTTTGTTTTTTTTTTACTTTCAGACAAAACGCATTTCTCATTTATCCGAAATTCTTCGAACATTAAATGAATTTGAAAAAATTTATGGATGGAAACGACCATCAGTAGAAACAATGATTGGTCGATTATTATCTTATGATGAAGATAGAATTAATCAATTTTCATTAACAAAAGAAACTTTAGAACTAATTGATAAAGAATTTCTTCAAGTAAAATAATTTGTTTTTATATAAAAAAAAATTCTTTTTTTTTCTTTTTTAACAATAAAAATTAAAAGATTTTTGAACAAATACAAAAAGCTGAGACGTATTTTGAACAATCACATAAACAATTAATTACACTTGTACGAAAACATCAATCATTAATTCCAAATGAAAAAATAGTAGAAATAACAAAAACTAATCAATGTCGAATATCAAAATTACCTGATGTAAATTTTTTTCCCTTTTTTTATTTATTATAAATTATAGAATTTATTTAGCTTATCGCTGAAGTTGATCGATATAAAGAACATGATTTAGAAAAATTAACAAATGATATATTAAAAGCACGTGAAAATATTCATATTATTCTTAATAAACTTTCAATTAATGATATTACAGATGATTTAAAATATGCTATTTTATATACAAGTATATTTAGAATTAATTTATCTCTTAAAAGAAAGTAAAAGTTTTTTTTTAAGATGATTTTACAGAAGATAATTATTTTATGCATGAAGAACTTTTACAAGAACTTCAAACTCAATACGAAGTTAATAAATCAATATATGAACAAATTGAAATATGGAATGACATTTTTCTTGAATTTCAACAATTTGAAGTAAATACAGTCACACTCAAATTCGATCATACACTTAACAAATGAGATGGATTGAATGAGTGCGTTCTATATATCATTTTAGAATCTCTCAATACGTTGTATTAAAAGACAAAATATACAGCATAAAAAGCTTATTTTATTTTTATATTTTTTTATTTTAAAAATGGACAAAATTCTATGCATAGAAAACGTGCAATTCTAAGAGAAGCTGACTCGTGTAAATTGTATCGTTTAGTATATTTCGTCCTTTATTAGAATATATTCAGACATTGAGAAGTGATCTACAAAAAGATGTATAGTTCTAGAAATTCTATAGATTCACTCTTGTTCGTCAACTGTATGATCAATGTTGACTGATACTACTTCTGTATCTTCATTTTTCATTATTGTTTCTTTTTAAATTTTTATTAGAAAAATGCGAGTGATCCTCAACGTTTTCATCGTCGTGGTTATAGTGCATTAACAGAAGAAAAAACTCGTAAAAAATTAGAAGTAACATTACGTGAATGTGAATTACGTCTTCAAAATCTTGCTGATGATTTTATTAAAAAAAATAATGGACAAGTATTTCTAATTAATGGAAAAGAAATTAATGATTATATTCAACAGCGTAAAGATGAATATATAAAAACTAAAGAACGTGAACGAGAAATAGCTAAGGTAAGATAAAAAGAATAAATAAAAAGAAAAGATTTTATTTAAGAGGAAATAACGATTAGACACCAACTTCAAAGAAAAAGGCACGTACCGATACAATAGTACGCGTTCGTCCAGCTCCATTACAATCAGTACCTGGTGGCGATGAAACTAATACCAATAATGAAGATAATCAATGTACTACCACACTTTGTGTACCTAATTCAAAAAAGAAAAAATGTCTTTTCTAATAGTCAATTTTTTTTCTCTATATTATATTTATTTACAAAATTCAAATTTTTTCTTATAACGTTATTTGACATAAATAAAATTCATTGTAATTTTTAATAGAAACTAAAATAGAAAAAAATTTTATTAAATATAGTAAAACTTTCGTAGTGAACACTATTCTGAGATCTGAAGAAAATTGTGTAAATCAGTGATCAGTAATCCACCGACTACTAAATCCGCCGGCATCGATTATTCCACTTCTGTTTCTATCTGGTGAAATGCTAATGTAAATCTAAGAAAAACCAAAAATTGTGGATAAACTTTTACTATTAACTAAATAACTCAGATTATTTGATGGAATCACAATGGAGATATGCGATTTCTTCTTTCATTAGTAGACTTTTGGGCTATCTTATGTAAATAAATCTTTCCACATATATCTTAACCATCAACATTTGTCTACCAATGCCTATAACTTACAGTCCAAGCAGTGATGAACTTAGAACTGCCGAAAATCTGAAAAATAAATTTAAAAACCCTTATAAATAAAACTTCATCAAAATCCTTGTGAAATGATTTCTCTCATATCTGAATGTTGAATTACATAGGTTGCAAGTTAGATCTGATCGTCGAATTCGTTAGTGGATCTATCATCAGCTCCCTATTAAATTGTGTCAATCCGGTCAGATCTCATAGTATCCGATCGATTTTAGTCATCTGAAATTAAAGATTATTTTCCACTTGCAAACATGAAAATATTTCTCATGTGAGAACGTGTTTTATCAGTTCCTATTCAAATATGAAAAGAAAACACTATTGTTAATAAAAATGGATACTTAAGTACAGAGCAAAATATATTGATTTTCTGTTATACTCATTTATGCGAGCGGATTGAAATATATTCATGTTTTATAGACTATTTTCGTTTATTGAAAGAATAACAAAATAGATATGTATAATAAAAGAAAATATCGACAAAGGTTTTCTGATAAAAAAAACGACGTATCTATATGAAATCTTTTTAATTTATCATAAGTGAACCGAGTTGTATCATTATTAAAATTATTTGTTACTGTTGCAAATGACTCATAGTCGATGGAGAGATTCAACAAACAAGATAGATGAATATTTTCATCAAAGAGAAATTATTTACCATAATCAACATGTGCTATAATCGTATGGAGATGAATAAGATAAGGAAATATAATCAATGTCTACGAATGTTGCTTGCTTTTTTCTGGATAGAACACCACGTAAAGCCTTTGGATACATTAGAAGACTTTCTCTGAAAACTGATATTTTTAGTGACTTCTACAATATTTTGTTTTCTTTTCGAATTTATGTATATGTTAATATTTTAGTTTTTTTTTTATCATAGACAATAGTTTGCTTCCATCGTCGTAGAAATGTCTCAATGCTAAGCTGAACAAGCTATGAAGAAAAGCTAATAAGAAAGAACAGCTACTAAATAAAAATGTTGTCTCTATTACAAAACATGTCTTGAAGTCATTTTAATGCTCTTTTATAGCGTACTGTGAAGAAATCTGTTAGATTTTCTCCGTGAAAATATTTATTTCAATATAGTTACAGGACCTAATTAAAGCGATGTACATTCAAGACTGTTGTACATAAAGAAATTTTTCTAAAATAAGGACATCTTCGGTTAAAATCTACATTCGTAATTGAAGAAATATATATCTGAGAGTATGCACTGAGACGCATTCTATGAAATATGCCTGCTGTGTCTAAGAACATATTTCTTTTCACATAAAGATGCCAAGATGCTTTTCGAAACAGGTATAAAAGATTCTAAGATCATTCTCAACGTGTATTCAATTGTTCTTTTTCTACAAATTATTTCTTCGTACACAACCGTGTTCATTTCATTAGCGAGACACTGATAACTTCACTGATAATATATTTCATTTTGAAGTTGTTTTATTTATGCGAGCTAATCCTCAATAGAAGCAACTAAGTTAATTGATTTTAACAGAAAAAGTATTTGATCTTCTCATTTCCTTTAAGTGATTTATACTTTTGGATAAAATTCCATCTCCTCTTTGTTTTTATACTATCATACTTTACATTAAATTCATGATCAAATAACGATAAGACATAAGAATTTTATTTTAATGTAATATCTACCATATTGAAATAAACTTCTTATGCCTTATCTTTATTTGGTCATGAATTTAATACAAAGTATAATATTATAAAAAGAAATACGGATCAAGACTTTTATCTGGCGATGTAATTAGTTATATAGAACATAAACGATGTATTGGAGAAAAAAAGGATTGGAATTAGGATTTTTCATTGAGATTACCAAAAACGTAGACCTCTTTTAGGAACATAATAGAGGGTTCGCTTGTAACTTTTACACGATAAAACGGAAGAGAAGATCCCAGATCTTCTGATGTGTCGAGGTCTTTACAATCGACACACATCGAACTTTATCAACCATACTACTCTAAAAAGAATTGTTAAGACGAAAAATTGTCAAACGATAATAATACACATGGAAAAATAGAAGATGCAAAGTATAGCGCAACTAATAATAACGTTAGCCCACTGAATCCTATTAATTAATAAGTTTAGATGAATCGTATGAAATTAATAATTTTTGTTTTCATTTTAAACATTAAAAGTCATTGTAATCTATTTGAACTAAACAGAAAAAAATGTACTCATTATCCGCTAAAAAACTAACTCATTAGTTCATAGTTTATAAGAATTATTAAAAAATAAATCTATTACTTTTGTTTTTATGCATAAAAATAAGTTCTTAAAATGTTCTGCAAATATTTTGCAACCATCAGAATTGTACATACAATGTACTCAACAGATAAAATGTTGACATCAAGAGTATTAATAGATAGGTATGTATATGATAGAAATTTTTTTTAATTTATTCTTTAGATGAAAGATAATAATTTGATTATTTTTCTTTTAAATGAACTCGTGTTAATCGAGATCGAATACGATTCGTCTTCATAGGATATAATCCTTGTTCATAATATCATTGGAACAAGATTAAAATATAAAACGACTATATTAAATTGAATTCAAGTTAAGGCTGTCTCAATAGACTAGTTGATACAGCATTGGATTCAATATCGATTGTGATATTGCCTGTGTTCGAATACCAGGAAAAATTCATATTCTTTTTTGTGTTAATTCTTTTCAAGTAAAAGAAAAATAACCGTAATACTTTCATTTATTCAAAGAAGAGATCCTTGATAATTCATCGTTCTTTTTCATTTTCTCAACATCACATTCTAAAATATCAGTATGATTTCATTAACGTACATGATACAGCAAATCTTCTCCAACAGAACTTTAACCATTTGTTTTTGGAGAATATTATTGTATATGTAACAAAAAAAGACAAATTTGAAATTAAATAAATATGTACATTAACATAGAAAGTTTCTTGTGGTATTCTAGATGGACGTCATACGAATTATAAATCTATTTGCTTTCAATTGATTTATGAAACATTTTTTCTGATAAATCACTTATTACTATTAACATCGATCATATTCATGATAAAATATGCCAAAAACAAATGTTCGTAATCATGATTTTTATATTTTTTCAAAAATAAAGTCTACAGAATCATTCTTGTCAATATGTATTTAACAAAAAAGGATATAGTATCAGTATTCTCAGTTTCTTTTATTTTTATTTTTGTTCTAATATTAATCTTTATTCATAACAATATCGTCTTTTACATTTTTTTTATCCAGTAACAAAAGAAAAAAAAGATTAACAAACTTGTTCCTCGTATATTTGGTCATCAAACTTTTTTTTCGTCAATATATTTTGAAATCCATTTTAGAATGATATAGACGATACCATACTCGTTTATGAGATAATAGTCAATTCAGTTAAAAAATATTTTTCATGTATGCAATAAATTATAATTTATGGAGTTTATTCCAGACTTTATTTGTAGTAAGACATAATCTCATTGTTAGTCGAAAAAAAAAAGATTCTTTATTTAGGTTGCAATAAACGCCAATGAGCAAATACTACAACATGAAAATGGTTTAAATACTTTTGATATTTCACGTCAGTATTTTAAATTTCCTTATGTATCTTTCAAAGGATCTCAAATTCCTTTTAGAAATTAATGGGAGAGCATTTGATATGGCTGCATACAATGTGACAACTAGAAATCGCATAACAGGTAATAAACTTCCTAATACTTGTAGATACACTAACTTTTTATTTAAAAAATCGATCTAATTTTTGTGCTTTAATTAGTCGAGATATGTGGTGTACATATGCCAGGTAGCATGAATGTTACTGCTCGTACATCAAGCAGTTTCACAGCTCTTATTACTTATAACTGTTCTTGGATAGCTCCATATCAATTATCTGTGTTTTACAATCAAACAAGTGCAGCTTACTGTTATATTAATGGAGATTCTTCCAGTAATAGAATAGTTAGTGTAACATGTCATAATATTCAGAATAATGCTGGTCGAAACTGGATGTTTATTTTGGGTTCACAATATGTTAGTAGTCAACTTATTCTCAATCAAACATTCACTATCACTTTGATGCCATTATCTCTTCATACTGACACATATATATGGATTACAATTCATCATGATCTAAAATCAGCATCAGTTTTTGTATCCCGTTGTATGGGCATAGCTAATCCACAGTATCTTGTCTTTCGATGTAATAGTTATGATATATCAAATAATACTCTTTCAAGTGATTGTACTTATACATGTTTCAATCTCGAACCAGGTTCCATCTATGAAGCATCGCTTGTTAGATTGGCTATACCAATAGCAGATAAAATGGAAGGAGAGTATAACAACATTTTTGAAGAAGAAATGCTAAAGCAAAATTATAGGATAGGTATGAATAATAATAATCTTTCTCTTATCAATAATCAATAATCAATTTAGATCTTGGAAAAGTAACAAATTTAATCTTCACAGAAGATCGAATAGATAAAAATAAAGTATCAGTTTATTTCAATCGCCCGCATGGAAGCTACGATCAAGTTAATTTAACTTGCATTGGAATAGATTATTCTTGTTTATATGAAAACAAATATTTAAGCAATAGTACTGGAAATTGTTCCTATTGTAATTTTATTTCCATATATCCAATTACACGAGGAGTTAGATACAGTTGTCATGCAAGAACTATTAAGGAGAACTTTGCTGACGTAACTTCTGATGAATTGATCTTTAATACATGTGAGTATTTCATAATTGCTGTGTAGTATTTAATTATATTTGATTTAGCTCTTGCACCTATATTATATAATGGATCGAATTCATTTAATACAAGTTATATTGCTATGAATGTGTTTCCGCAGAGTGATTTTTATTCCATCGAATTAAATTGTCTTGTCGATAATACTAGAATCTATCCTTGTTCAAATCTGACTATAATGCTCTATCATTGTTCCACATCATTCTATTTCAATGTTATTCTTGGATGTAATTACAGATGCTATTTTGTAACGAAGAAATATAACTATAATAATATATCTTCGAATGCATATCAGTTGACAGTTTGTAGGTATTTGTTTATGTTGAAAAATAATTTTGTTTTAAGGTAATTAATCTAGTTCCTCCGAAGCCAAAGATTTCTACATATAGTACAGGATCACGATGGGTATCACTTAGTTGGACAATGAATGGATACGGATATGTTCAATCTTTTGATTTATTTGTAAATGCAAAGTATGTGAAAAATATTGATAAATCAATCTTTTCATACAATTACACTAATCTTTTGCCATATCGATCGTGAGTATATTCTAATTTTGAATATCTCTTCCAAATCTAAATATTCTGAGTTAGTTATGTGTTACATGTTCAAGTCAATTCAAACCATCACGTTTTATCTGATCCAATTTATATAAAAACACTAGAAGAGGGTAAAGATATTCTTCACTATACTTATTTAATCCTTCTATTTGTCTTTCTAGCACCAGAAAGACCAAGTAATTTTGACGTTCAGAGTAAAATTAATCCAAAAGACTATGATATATTATCAACGACAGAACAGTATGTCATTGAGATTGATCTGTCACTCTTTTCCAATGATTATGGCCTTATACGAAAGTATTTAATTTATGTACGTCAAGGTGAAAAATAATTTCTCTTTTTTTATCAATGTGCATGTATTAAAGAATATTTATTGTGCAGATCAATATAAATATACACTAACACCGGATTTATATGGCAACTATAACAATGCTTGGAACAATCGTTCTATCGATTATTTAGCTATTGATCTTCCAATATATTCTTCAATAATAAATTGTATGTGTTAATCGAATAATATAATTAATCGTTGTTTTTGCTATCATAGTTACGAGGACTAATGAAAAAGTTAATGTCATAATTGGTAACGAAACACGATGTATTTTTGATTCTATATTTTATATTCCATGTAATGGTAGACTGAAACCTAATACAAACTATAAGTAGGACGAATAGTTATTTTATTTGTTTGAGTATCATTGTTATTAGAATACTTGTCGGTGGTTGTGCAAATATTGGTTGTACTTATGTACTTTCAAAATCATTTCGAACGAAGAGTAAGTGAGAATTTTTTTTTGGATTTATAATGAAATTTTTGTACGGTTTACAAGCTACATCAATAACATCAACATCAATAACATCATCATCACCATCGTCATCATCAAAAGCATGGGTTGCTGTATTTCCTGTATTGGTTCTTGTGATTATTGTTGGTTTGATAATATGGAAAAGAAACGAATTAAAACAATATTGGTCTAAAAAACGAAACAAGTAAATAAAAAATGTGTTTCATTTCATTAACAAAGTTTTTTTTAGAGAAAATAAAAATTTAATTCATGACGTTCCTGATGCGTAAGTAATTAGATTTTATTCCAAGAGATTATTTTTCTTTTCAATAGCGTAACATCAATATCATCATTACATGTATATAAAGTCCAAGAATTAAGGTGAGTTGAGACCTTATAAGCAGTATAAGATTAAATTTTACCTAATTCTAATGGAATTTTCAATCTCTAAGGATGTGATCATCATTAGTAACTATTTTGTAGAACTATATACTTGATACTTATATATATTCGATTTAAATAAAGATATTCATTTATACTTTGAGTATGTTATAATGGCCATGTTGTTTTGGCTTTTAGTTATGAATATATATACGTAGAGTGATGTATTTTGTTGTATTTGATAACATACTTATCGTTATCTAGTATTCTCAATTTTTATCTATTTGCTATTGTTGTTGTTGAATATAGTAGAGTTATGGGCATCAACGATGTCTCTTTGCTAATGATGACTGTAATCTTAGAGGTTGAAAATTCCAGTAAAGTAATGTAAAATTGAAACTTATATTGCATTTATTATTGTTATTAATCAAGATTTATTAAACAATGTAAGATTTAATATGTTTTAGACCAAAACCTTTAATCCAATATATTAATTTAAATGAAGAAGATCAAAGAAAAATATATGATGAATTTCAGGTTAATTAACTTTTATTTTTACTTGTTAGAAGTAATCTATAACATCTAGGAATTGAAAAATCTTGCTCCAAAATATGATCAAACAACTGAAAAATGTACAAATGTATTATTAGATCGATATCAGAATATTCCATGTCGTGGTCCATGTATGTTAATAATCCTGTTTAGAAAATTTTAATATTTTTTTATTAAAAGGGAGGGAAACTGCAGTTTATTTAACTGGTAATAATCGCATTCATGATTATATAAATGCAAATAAAATTCGAGTAAAATGAAAATATTCATATATAACATTTAATAGAAGTGTTTTTTTTAAGGGTGTAAATAGTGATCAACAATATATAGCTTGTCAAAGTCCATTAAAGGATACATGCAACGATTTTTGGGATATGATTATTCAATATAAAGTGACAAAAATTATAATGTTAAATAAATTTCAAGAACAAATTAATAACGATTCAGTAAGATTTATTTTAATTATAAAACATTTTTATGATTGTATGTTTAATAGGATCAATGTTATCCTTATATTCCGATGAATGAGAATCAAACATTATGTTTTGGTAGAATTGAAATAAAAGTAATGAATATTGAACATTATCTTAATAATCAACTTGAAATTCGTCATTTGATTGTTAACGAAGTAAATATTTTTATATAAAATTATTATCTTAACAGAAAAAGATTTTCTAAGATTGATAATAAATATAATGTTATTCATTATTTGTTTACTGATTGGTCAGGATTTAATGTTGTTGATCAAAAAAAATTAGTTGATTTAATCCAAATAATTAATCAACATTCGAAGAATTTAACAATACCAATGGTTGTTCATTGCAGGTAAAACAAATTTTTATTTTATAAAAATCTTAAGAAAACTAATTTTATTATATGTATTATTAACGAGAGAAAACTGGCTAATGAATATAAAAAAGTTCAATAGTCAAAATTGGCTTCAATTTTTTTAATAACTATCATTATAAGAAGTAAAAAGAATGTTAAATCAAATTATGAAAGTCCATATGCTAACTATATAGAATGATCTTTTAAACGACTGATTTTAATCTGAAAGAGAAAATATTAATCATTGAATTCCACTGTATGATATGCATTTGAGCATTACATTTTCTAGTGTTTTTTTTTACTTCCACAGTTATTTATCTATCTAATTTAAACATTTTTTTAAACACTTATTATTTTATGTAGTTCAGGTACTGGTCGAACAGGGACTTATATTGCAGCTGATATAGTTATTCATTTACTTGAACAGTTTAATGATAAATTATCAACAATGAAACTTGATATAATGGGTATTGTTAATCAATTAAAACATGATAGAGCATATATGGTACAAACCTCGGTAACATTCATTATTTGATAGGCATACATTTTCATATTGCTTGTTTTCTAGGAACAATATTTGTTAATATACTATTGTGTAGAAGAATATCTAAGAAGAATGAATCGATTGAATACTAGTAAAATATTTTTATAAAATTATTATTTAAAAATTTTTTTTATCTAGTAACGAGTGAATCAAATGTCTATGAAACCATTCCAGAACAATGTCCATCTAAATCTAATGAACACTATAGTAATTTATTAAAATCTAAACATTCTTCTTATCTCAATTCTGGAGACATTGTTAATTTGAAAACTATGCAAATAAATCAAATTGCAATTAATAATGAACAAACAACAATACATGATGAAATTTATCATACATATTATTCTATTCAAAATGAAAATGATAATTTTAGTAATTAATTACTACTTTCATAATATCTACAAATAGACCAATTTCAAAGTTTCAATGATCTTAAAAAGATATAGAACAATGAAATTAATCAAGATAGACTTTATAATCGAAATCATCAAAATTTTATTTAATAAAAGAAAATATTTTTCTTTCAAACAATTAAATATATTATACATTATTTCATTGTCTGTTGTTTTCTTATCTGAAAGAGTGGGTTATATTGAAGATAATATGCTGCTGAAAATTAGTACTAAATATCAAATACAGTTAAATATAATATAGCATATACCATGAAGACGAGTACACTATCACTTGAATATGTGGTGCTCGTCAAGCACAAATTAAGATTTACTAGCGGAGGCACCTGACGAAAAGAGAATATGGTTAAAGTTTTGCGTTTTCCATCCAACTTTTTCTGTTGTACATAACACATCTTCTACAAGACTGTTTTTCGCTGTAGATGAGCTTTCTGCAACAGAAATTTTCGCGTCACACCTGAAACCTCTTCGACTGAACTTTTACCGGCATGCATCAGGCATCTTTAACAGGATTGTTTCTGCTATGCGTGAGATATTCGCCATTGGACTCTTCTCGTCGTGCGTGATATCTCTTCCACAAGATTTTTTTCACCGTATCTGGAATCTCTGCTACAGATCATACCCCGTCATGCGTGGGGTATCTTTCATAGAGCTTTTCCCGTCGTGCATCAGACATCTTCAACAAGACTTTTCTCATCGGGCTCACGCTGACATTCTCATTCACATCCACCTCGGACACAATCACTCTCAAAATTGTATTGAACTGCGTCATTCGATTAAAAGGTGAGTAAAATCACAGTCTCTTACGACTTGGATGAAGTTTCACACACGCCTCCCTTTCTCACCCCCAATCATTCTACCGACTTTCCTTAGCACTCAATGAACTGATGCGGATAGTTTCGTGACGCAATATCTCATGATGATTAAATACATATCGAACAGACTCATAAGAATCTCGACCTGTATTGATCGAAATGAAATTTCACCCAGCTCCTTCCGCGCATCCCGTTTGGTAGTTCCAACCCCACGTGGACTCTCCTCAGGAGCTGAAGTAGTGTAAAAAGTTTTGTGACGCTACCTATCACAGGAACTGAATGCATAGCGAACAGACAAACATTCTTCTTTACCTATATATATAGATACGTCATCCTTGTGAGTCAAGAAAATGAACAAATACGTTGTTTCTGTGAGTCGTAGAAAATAAATGGATACATGATAGTTGAGAATCAAGAAAACACTCGTGTACATTTTTCTCTTATAACCTATTAGAAACCTTCGATTTTCGTATTTAAACTAAAGAATCAATGATACGAAGTGATTAATCTTACAATCATAAAAAATTCGCTAAATTTCCGGAAAATTCACGCAAATTTCATCACGATATGACTTGGGTGAAATTTCACCCAGACTCCTTCCCTACTCCTGCTAATGGTGACAACATCCTCCAAAACTACGTCTGGACCCAAGAAAGCAACGCGGAAAGTTTGGTAATCTTAGCTATTACAGCAATATCTGGGTGAGATTTCACCCACATCACCACACCCTGATGATCATACCAACCCCCCGTTGACCTTATTTGGGACCTAGAGTAGTATTGTGGAAAATTTGATAACGCTATCATTTATCGGAATTGAGTTATAAGCGAACAGACAGACAAACATTCTTCTTTATATATAGATAATAAATTTATTTATTTTTCTATTATAGGTTGACTTAAATATGGAAAGCGGCGGTAGATTTGATATTTAATGGAATAGATGACTGTCTAGAGGGTAAGAAAAAGGTTTAATAGGAATTATTATGTACGAAACTTTTAATTTAAATTCAGAATAAAGGTCCAGCACAAAGGATCTGTGGTGAACCTTGTTTATCTGTTTATGAAATAGGTTTTATACAAAACCTTTATATCTCTTTTTTTGAAAATGGTCTTCTAAGAAACTTTAGTTTTACGAAATCAAAAGCGGTATCTTACCGAATCTAAAAAGATTCTTCATCTCAATACATGATAAGATCCTTTTTTGGTTTCGTAGAAGATGAGGTTTAGTACGAAACCTTTATTCCAGTTTTTCGAAAATGGTTCCGTGTTAAACTTCGTTTTCTACGAAACCAAAAATGGATCTTACCGTGTATCGAGGTGAAGAATCTTTTTAGGCTCGGTAAAGCACCTGTTTTTTTTTAGACTGCATGTAATTGATGTTCTCAATTCTTTGTCGCACGTGTCTTCCATAACAACTTTATAAGCAGTAAAGAAAAAAAAAGATTTGTGTGCCATAATAAAAAAAACCATTTTAAAAGAAAGTAGAGAAGAAAAAAGGTAACCTATTTTTGATTAATTTTTTTCATACATGTAGAACTCGAAGACTCTACTCGAGTATTAAAAATTTTACTCGAGTTTTCAACTATTCAACTATTAAAAGTTTTAATACTCGAGTACTCGAGTTTTCAACTATTCAACTATTAAAAGTTTTAATACTCGAGTACTCGAGTTTTCAACTATTCAACTATTAAAAGTTTTAATACTCGAGTACTCGAGTTTTCAACTATTCAACTTCTGTCTACAGGATGCTGCCTGCAGCATACTGCTTACAGGTTGTTGCCTATAGGATGCTACACACAGGATGCTGTCTACAGGATGCTGCCTATAGGATGCTGCTGCAGGATGCTAGAAGTAATACACGTATGTTGAGGGTGGGGCATAGGTGTGGGTGAGGCGGTGAGGGCTGAGGGCATAGTTGTGGGTGAGGGTGAGGGTGTCAGAAGTGAGGGCATGGGTATTGCTGATGTTGTCAAACAGCCGCTAGTTGTAGGTTATTGCGAAATGCAAGTAACATTGTCTCTCCTCGTCCGATTAGTTCCAGCATCCTGTAGGCACCAGCTTGCAGGCAGCATCCTGCAGGCAACAACCTGTAGGCGGCATCCTGTAGACAGCATCCTGTAGGCAACAACCTGTAGGCAGCATGCGGTAGACAGAAGTTGAATAGTTGAAAACTCGAGTACTCGAGTATTAAAACTTATAATAGTTGAATAGTTGAAAACTCGAGTACTCCAGTATTAAAACTTTTAATAGTTGAATAGTTGAAAACTCGAGTACTCGAGTATTAAAAGTTTAAAACTCGGATAAAGTTTTAATACTCGAATCGAATTAACGAGTTCTACACTACTGATTTTTTTTGTCAATGGTGATCTGAAACAACTCAAATTCACAATATTTATAATATTTTGAACGCTTAATTTCACCATCAAAAGTTACGAAGAAATTTTTCTATTAGATCGGAAAAAATAGTTTGATAGGGGGGTAACGCTATAATTTCAGATAGAGTAAATAATGAATTTTATATCAAACAAAAGCTCGTCAAAAATGGGGTTTATTACAACTAGATAATAACGGTTATGAAAAATTTTTAATATCGAACTTGCAAAACTTGCAGAAATTTTATACTTTTTTTGCAGTAAAAAAGTACGGTGCCAATAATTTAAAAGAAGAATAAAATATTTTTTTGGGATATTTTTACCTGGTTCGATAGAGCTCGTCAAGCTGTACAAAACTGTATATAGTAAACTTTTAAACAGGATTCTTGCATTAAAATGTATTGGAAACTGTCTAACGAATATACCAAAAAACTCGAATTTGCTATAATTTTTATAGAGAAAAAAGGTGAACGTTTTTGCAGTAAATTCGGCTGTTTTTCATTAATATTCTTATGTAAGATGTTTCAAAAATATATTCATTGGATGCGACGTCGAAAATTGCATCGAATGATTATATTTCGAAACGCCTGACGGAGAAAAAATAATGAAAAAAAGCTCATTTTATTGAAAAACCAAGTGTTTTCTCTCAAGGAAAAAATATGATTTTTTTAAAACGTTTTTTAAGATTTCTCAAATAGTTTTTTGAACTTTTTATTATAAAAAACGACTTGAAAATTTTTTAATATATACAATTTTGTAAAGCTGGACGAGCTCTATTGAACGAGATAAAAATATCCAAGAAAAATATTTTATTCTATTTTTACATTACTGGCACCTTAATTTTTCCGCCGAAAAAAGTATAAAATTTCTGCAAGTTTTGCAAGTTCGATATTAAAAAGTCTTAATAAACCTCACTGTCAAGGGCTTTTATTTGATATAAAATTCATTATTTACTCCATTTGAAATTATACAGTTACCCCCCCCCCTTCCCCTATCAAAATATTTTTTTCAACCTAGTATAATTCCATAGAACATTCTTACAAAGTGATGCATTTCTTTATACTCCAGTTTAGACGTAAGTTAGGCATGAAATGCGTCTTATATTTTTTAGACATTTGAAATTAGTAAACGTTGATGTTTCTAGACGTTTTCTATCGTGAAATGTGTTCCATTAGTCATATTTTAACGAGATTATTGTGAGTTCCGTGGAAAATGCGATCAGACAAGAACATTTTTACATGAAATACAGGTTCAGATGTTGTATTTTAAATGAATATGTTTAATTGCAGTACTGTTTAAAATAACACGAAAACTTAGTGTAACTGTGTTACTATTACAATTGTTACTATCCAAACAGCTATTATCAAATTTCATATATCTCAAATTACTTTATGGTTTAGTTTCATCCATTGCAACTATGTTGGATGTACTATTTTCTTCAATGCGTCTTTGTAAAAATTCTTCTATTCATCTAATATTCGGCTGCATGGGGAACTTTATTCAATATAATTTAAATTAAGTTAAATAAAAATTTTTTCCGAACTTAAAATAAAGAGCAAAATAGACCGTAAATACATACTTGATTATAAACATCAATCTAAAAAAAATCTCTTTTCTCAATCAGTTTTTAAATTTTCATTTGTCGACTTGTCTAGAATAAACAGATACTAAACGACTACTTAATTAGTATAAATTAATCATTAAGAAAAAAATACGGCATACGAGTATCTAAAATCGTTCATTCATTGACATATGAAGTGTCTAAGTTAGATGTGTCTTCCAATAATTATATCTCAATTAAAGTGTCTTGTTTTTTTTAATGATTTTGTTGATTTGAATCAGTACCTGCTAGTCTTTTCGGTTTTCGTATATATAAACGTGTCATATAGTAAGTTAAAGGACCGCTTAGTTATGTTTTCGACTGTCTACCATAATTGTTTTTTCTTTTGAAGATCAATTCTATCCAAAAGTCATGTCGACAAAATCAAAGAGTCGAAACGTCAATAGAACAGTGCATGGTCCTGTTCATCCTGTACGGTATACTTCTTCATTTCAATTACCTATGCTGAAAAAATGGAAAAAATATTTTTTAAACGTTTGCACAAATATAAAAAAATTTACGCATGTATTAAATGCTGATATTTCTGACACTGCACAGTTACGTGTTACATCCAGTAACAGAAATACCATAGAATATGTGAAATCCGTTGTACAAAAAGAAATCGCGATGTTCATCAATAGAGAAAAACAAGTAGCAAGACCATTAATACCATCAAAAGTAAAGAAACAACGATTGGCAGTACCATTAAAACAGCTGAAAAATAAGAAATCGACTTTTAATCATTTACCTAGATTGAATATTGCAATTAAAAAGAAGAAGATTAAATGTAAAAAATGGTATGAATTCGATAGGAAATTCAAGAGAACAAAAAGTATACTGAAATACATACGGCAAAAAGTCAAATATGACAGACGTCATCATCCCGTTTCACTTTATCGACAACAAAAACGTTCATCATTTGAATATTGGCAAAAAAACATTATTGAACGACAACGAAATCAATGGAAAGCGGAACATCCTTACATAATCAAAACAAAGTATGAACCAAATCGACATGAAAGAAAATTTTTGGGTCCATATAAATATATGACTACGTACGGATCGCATATGAAGTCTAGTAACATTACCGTCGTTAAAAATACAAATAATATTGCGTGCCCAACCGAACCGCTCTTAAGTTCATATTTTCATTTTCCAGAACTAGCTATTATTTTTGCTCGTGCTCGTGCTCTTACACATAACAATAACAGAATATTACTTCGTTATTCTAATCAACGCGTACTTATATATGCCATACCTGGCAATCATTGTAATAGACCGTCAAAGAAATATTTGATCAACACACTTTCGACACTAGATATCACTCAACCGAAATTTTTTGATAATTACCTATCATCATCGGTACTTTCTCGCCAAATTGCAACTTTGGCGAAACCACGTTATCATCGTAATAACACAAGCCAATCAACACGATCAAAGAAGCAAAAACCAAAGAAGTCTAAAAAACAGCCTAAAAAGACCTGCTAAAGAAGAATATATATATGTATATGTTGTTATAATCACCAACCAAATAAAGAACTTATGATATGGGTCCAAGTAATATTGTGAATGTCCCTGAAGAACAAAAGGATGCTTTTTCAAGACTTTGCGATCGTTTTGCTCATCTACTACAGAACACTGTCACTGATCTTCTTCGTTAAATAAAAGGCAGAATTTGTTGGTGTGACGGGCAACGAGGCCCGTGAGTCTATTGAATGAGGAAACAACATACAAACATGAGTATATATAGCTATGAAGAGAGGAAAAAGCATGACCGATGTGTAATGTGACCGGAAAGTGACTTCATGATCGGCATGAGAAACAATGACGGATGAAATCCGTCGCAGTTGGCAATTGAAGTTGATATATTGCTACATTTATTATTACGAAATATATACGTAGTACGACTTCATTATCGTTAATATCGATTATTCAAAAACAAAAGTTAAGATTCACAGATTTCACTTGTTTTCCTTACCAGCTGAATCTAATTTTAAAATAACTTGAATTTTTAAGTATGTTATATAAAATTTTGTCAACTATTTTTGAGGTGCTTTATCGATACATATTTTAAAAGGATCGATAATCAAAAGGAAAAAATTAATGTTAGTTTATCATTTTAATTTTAACCTTCATCATATTTCTTTAACCATTTGAGCTCTTTTCCGAGTTTTATTTTTTCATATAAAGGATTATTCATCTAAAGAATATCATTTTTTTGAAGTTATTAGTTTTACAGGTGTTTCAAAAATGAAAAAATATAACTCTGACTAACAAGAGCTTCTGCATCGTTTTCATCGGTACATATATGCGTAGGTGTAGGCACTTTGCGTAACTGATAAATTGATATTTCATTTTGATACAGAATGTTTTTCAAAATTTGATGAATATAATGAGTAATCAATATGGCAACTATCGACGCTTTTTACAGCATGGAGGTGAGAGCCATACCAACATTAAATAGTTTCTCATTACTCAATATTTCCCATGTCACCACTTTTTTGACAACGGCGACGCAGCACCTGCAGTTGCGTCCGCATCTGCGACACAGTCATCGTAGTTCGTACTGATGCATAGAAATATAAAAGGAAGTGTCGCAAGCGCTCTAGCTCATTTTAACTTTTTATAGTGAGAAAGATACTTCATTTATTTTTCTAAAGAATCAAGGTAGGTGCCAGGATATATCAAATGATCAATATGAAATCTAATTATTACATGGATAATTATTAATTAATTCATTTTTTGTTTATTTGGTAAACACATAATTAACTAATTAACAATCAGTCAGTTAATCAATTATTAATTAGTTACTGACTCATAATCCATCGCTGATTAACACTGAAAGTCAATGAGTCACCTCTATTAATGACTGATTAACAATGATAATATATGATGATCGATAAGCATAGAACATGCTGAGATTGACTAAGCGTAATCTCTTATGTGCGATTTTTTTATTGCAGTTGAATACATGGGGATGCAGACTTATTCTGACAAATAAGAATTGAAATAAGATAAACAAATAGATAAAGAAACTCAGATAAAAGATTCACATATTTTGACCGAGAATTATTCTGAAGAGTGAGTATTGAAAAAATATTTTTTTATTGATTCGAGATCTATTCCAATAATTTAAAATCGAAAAAAGATGTTCTTTCTATTGATTGAGAGTTATTCTAAGACCCGATAGTTGAAATAAAATGAAGGAAAAGATGAAGTAATTCCAAAATCAAAGATTTTTTTCTCTTAATCAGAACTCATTCTGACAGTTGAAAAATGAAATAAAATGGAACAAAATGACAAAAAAATTGAATTAAAATTCATTTATCGATTGATTAAGACTTATTATAATACTGAAGCGTTGGAATAATATGAAGAAATGCAAGTGAAATATGTACATCGATAGGCAAACGAACGATTACAATCAGACAAAAGTAAATGATCAAATAGACAAAAGAAAAAAAGGAATACAAAAGTAGAGAAAATAGACATAAAAGGATAGACACTTAGAATGGGTAGTCATATAGCTTGAAGAATATCTGACACGCATCGATTATAAGTAACTTTCACCGAAAATTCATTCATTTGATCCGAAACTGACAGTATAGTAATGCGGGTATAATTGTTTATTGCTATAAAATGAGATTCACTAAGCTAGACTCCATGTAACACAAGATATTATGCTAAACAAAACTCATAGATTTTGAATCATTTGATATAATTCTTTGTTTGAGTTCAAACTGCGACATCATACATATTTCTGTATGCGTATTAATATTATTACTCAATCGTGAAAAACATGCTATGCAAATGCGAAAACCATTTGCCTCAAGTATCGTAGACTGTTATGTATATGTCTATTCGTCTATTCCTCTTTCAAATGAAGTGTTTTCATAATTAATCACGAATTATAACGATATTGTTAAGAATAATACAAATTTTGATAATTATTTCATTGAAGCGCTATTTCTACTCGAAAAAAAATTCTATTACATTATATAAAGAATATGATTTTGATTGATCATTATTTGATGTTCACATTCATTTATAAAATTCTGAATTATTGATAAAGTATCTGCGTGTTGCTACAACAGTAGACAATAATCTATTCAATATAAAATTAATTGAATAAGTAGATGAAAATATATTTATTCAAATAAATTAAGATATATACGTAGTGAAACTAGTTGTTATACAATATGAAAAACAATAATAAGTAAGTACTAGAGCTTTCGACTCATCTAGAGTCATCGTCAGTAGATACTGAACTGAATTAAATTGAATGTTATAATGTTGCATTAGATGTTATTTTGATTAACCTATATAACTACGATTGTACCCAATAATAATCATAATAATAATAATATAGGAATTTTTGAATATCAATATAAATATAGAATAATTGAATAAATAGGTGAAAGAGTATTTATTCATGTAACATTCAATTCAATTCAGTTCAATATCTACTGACAATGACTCTAGATGAGTCGAAAGCTCTAGTACTTACTTATTATTATTTTTGATATTGTATAACAACTAGTTTCACTACGTATATATCTTAATTTATTTGAATAAATATATCTTCATCTACTTATTCAATTAATTTTATATTGATATTATAAAAATCCCATATTATTATTAATGTTATTAATAATCTATTCATACTAAATAATTTAACGATGACAGTTATTTTTAACTAGTATTAGTTGATTAAATTATATCATAGTAATTAGATGATGCTTATAATCTTCTCCATATTTCTTTCGACTATAGCTATCAGGTGGTCAGTTTGACCGTAGCTGTTATTTGAATGTTTTTACCACAGTTACTGTGTGTATTTTTATTATATGATCATTTGTACCATAGTTATTATGAAGATTTTGACTATGTTACCAACAGACAGATAAACACAGAGGAATTTTGGTTTCTAGACCCTTGCCTTTCAGTCTAGGGAACATTATTTATTGTTTATCTGTCTAAATAAAAAATAGAAAAACAAAAAAAATATTTATTCCAAATTCCAAATTCAAAAACAAACTCATATCTTATTCTTAAAAAAATTAAGAATTTTTTCACTAAAAAACAGTTCGTACTTATCGTTCATTATTTATTTATTTAAAACTATCATTAAAAATATTAAAAATATTATTCAAATTTACAAAATATACATTCATTATCTTGTGTTATTTTATTGTATTTATGCTTATTGTTGATTTATTTGCTTTTCATATTTTACCCTCAAAGAGGACAATATATATAGAACGAAATCCATGGATGCCGTAAATCCAATATTGATTCTGATTTATTATTAATTATTTTTTATCTTATTCTTGTTACAATGATTTATCATAATACGTTTATAAATAACATTAATTTTTTTTTATGTTATACAATGTCATCCATCTGAAAAACAAATTTATTTTCTTTCAGATAGATGACATTGTATAACAACAGAACGACAAAAATGATTTGAAGTGTCTGAGTGAGTGAATGACTAATATACCAGCATGACACATCTAAAACATATTCATTCCTTACAAAAATGCAGTAGTTCTTTTTATAATCAAAATACTTTAACATAATCGAGTTATATCGTCTGGTTCTTTACATAACGATCTTTTTCTTTCTCATGTTTTGACTTGACGTGAAAAAAGAGAAGCAGAAGAACATAAGAGATAAGAGTTATCGACAATGTGCTTACCAACTTTTCGTAGCATAGCGTGGTTTTTTTTTACTGACCATATAAAAAATAATTAACTATATCCTTATTTTAGATATACAAATGAGCAATCATTCGATTGAGAACAAACTGCAGCAACCGAATATTTACAATAAATATACACCATTTTATGAATCCATTAAGCCGCAAAGTTTTATATTATTTGATGAAATTCGAGAAAATCTATCGCGCACTATTCAATTGGGTGAATTAGAACCTGGCTTTTCAGTTTGGTCAGATAAATTTAAAGAATTCATTGCACTTTATGGATTCAATTTTACTATAGTTGATCATGTCAAATTTATTAATTTCTATTTATCTGTTCTTTCTATTACTGATTTGAATTATATACATGCTCAAATATGTTTTGATATGCTTCACAAGCTTCTGCAGTTCGTATTTTCATTTCGTCTTTGAAAATAATAGAATAACATTTTGTAGAAAGAGTCGACTAATTACACGAAATGATTTGATAATCGATTGGCGAATATTCTACAAATGGGCTCAACTCATCTATAATAATCATGACAAAATACATGGATTAGTCATTTTGCCTAAGTTCGTATGATTTTTCTTTTATTGAAGAAATGAAAAGATTCATTATTGTCTTTAGAAACATTAAAACGTCGCTTTTTGCTTGTGTACGACTATGTGCTTCATACTTTTCTGTACAGGCCACTCAAGAAATCCTTGATGAATTACGTCCACAAATATATCCATTCGATTCGACCTTTACTGATACCATGAAAATGTTTACTCTTCTTCTTCCTCTAAATTTACCTCTAGATTTGCACAATCAAGGATTCAAGTTTGTTCATCTTCTCTTTCTGCTGTTATATCTTTTTCTTTAGATTATGGTTAGCTGAATTTTTCGGTATATGGGAAAGTATACAACAGACATCAGCAGCAAAATCAGTGTGTTATCTTAGATTCAATATATATTTATTATAATCAAAAAGTCTAATTTAGTATCTTTCTATTATATTTTCATCAGTCGCATGGAATAATATTGGTTATATTAGTTGGGAACCTTGGATGCCACAGGTATAAAGATATCTTTTTTTTATTTTAAATTAAAACGAGTTATTTTTTTTATAGATTTTTACGTGTATACTTAGAAGTTTCTCACTTCCGATTGGTAAAATGCAAATGTCTTCAGGAGAAAACAGTCACTCTGTGTCAACTTCAACAAAATGGATCATTGCAATGATAGGAAATGGAAGTTCATGTCTTCAATATTTACAAGATCTATTGATTGCTATGAAAAGTTTCTATCATCCATCAAATAATGGAGCATTTCAAAAGGATCTAGTCAATTTTATTTTGGGACTAGCTCAAAATTTTGTCGATCGAATACATTTGTGAGTTTAAAATAAAATATTTCTTAGTGTGTGTAGTTTATCTATAAAGAATTTTTTAGAGAACGTACAAGTCGTCCTGTTTGGTACTTTGCACCATTAGAATCATATCGACTTACTGAACAAGATATTACTGATTTTGTTCATTGTGTGAAAGATTATGCATTCATGTCTATTTTTAATAAGGATTATACTGAAGAAGCAGCTAAAACTTGTAAATATCTTTCGATACTTCGACCAGAATTGATCATACCAACAATTGTTGAAAAGTTTGATATTTTTCTTATTTTTCTTGATAATTCATTGAGTTTTTTTTTTCTAGACATTTTGCGTCTGTGAATAGTATGACTGAACCACATCGTTTCATATCAACCGTAACTTGTTTAACACATATTGCTCGTCAAATAGTTCAACAAACATCTTCGTATTCTCAAGGACAAACTTATGTATTACCATTACTCATGTCTGTATTACCAGGCATAGATTTAAATGATTTAGAAAAAACATCAGTTACATTAGAATTTCTTGATACTATTCTTATGCTTATTACATGTGTTGATTGTTCATCAGCGATAAACAATCGAAATGATCTAACAGAAGTAAAATTTTATTTTAATATGGAAAAGAAATGTATTCATATTTTTATAGGTTGAAAAAGAAGTATGTTCATCAACATCGAATTTTGAAGATTTCATTGTTGAATTTCTCAATCGAATATTTCAAATGATTGATGTTTTATCAACAGATATGTCTGATACTGTCACAAATAATGCAGATATTGACATAGATGATATTATGATCAATTGGAAATTATCATCGATCATGTTCAATATTGTTCAACAATGTAGTAGCAAAATTTTTCAAGTATGTAATCAAAAATCCATTTGATTATTTCTTTCATTGTGTTACAAAACGCATTTTGTTATATATATAATTTTAAAAATTGATATTTAGATAATTCGGAATAAAGTGATAAATTTCGTTTCTGGTGTATGTTTATCATCTAGAGCACGAGATATTGTCTCTAGTCTTGTTGAGGCACTCGTCAAAGGATGTCCAGTCGAAACACTCAAATATCTCATGCCTAAAACATGTGAATCCATTGAAAATATATTAAACCATTCTGAATCAACTATGTTACTAACTGATTATAAAGGTGATGTGGAATTAACATGGTATTTAATTCTCTTTGGTGAACTTGTTCATGCTCGTGGTGATACTCTAATGATTTATAAATCAATGATAATGTCTATTTTTCGTCAATGTATTCATATCATTAATAAAAATTCATATGAAACTATTGCTCATGCTATTGAACATTTACTTGAATCACTTACTCATGTGTATCCAATTGATTATCGATTAACAGTTGAAAATATTGATGAACCATTTGTTGATTTTTTGCCAATTCGAGTAGGTTTTTTTTTCTTATAAATTCTTATAGAATAAATCATTTAGGCTTGGGGACAATATACTGATTTCGATAAACTTCAAGCTCAATTTCATATTCCAAATGAAGATGAAATTGATTTTGCTTGTGAATTAGTCAATACATTTTTATATCCTGAATTAACTTTTTTAAATGAAAATGGTTTAAAAATATCGAATGATGAACGACTGAGATCATTAACTATTATCCAATCTATGATCATCGGATCTTTTCGAATGGTACCAAGTATTGAAAGTGAACAAATACAATTTCTGTAAGTCAACACATAGAACATATATGATAGTTAATATAAATAAAAAAATTTATTGTAGTATACCATCTGTTGTTCCTTATGATTCAAAATACCAAATACAATTTTCAATCTATTCCAAAGGACTAAGTAAGACAATATATATATATATTTATTGTCGTCAGATTATTTGTCGTATTTCAGAATTTAAAGAAAATTTACGAATGCGAATATTCATTGATATTGGAAAGTTACTCGGTAGCTCTTGTATTGATTAATAAATATAAATAAATTATAGCGTTTTTTTCCCAATAGATCTACTGATTGAAAATAATTCGGATGATGTCTCATCAATAACAACAGCTTTGAAAGTAATTACAAATCATATGAACGTCTCATTTTAGATTACATATTTCTATTTATAGTTCTATTCATTGATATCTATCTATTATGGTACAAATGAAAGTTACGTTGAACTTTCACGTGATGAATTTACTACTCGTGAACAATTGTTAAAGAATAAATTGTGTGGTGAGGGGAAAAATAATCGTACTTTATCGATACAAAAAATAGGAATACAAATCGAAGTAATCAAAAAAAAAAATGAAAAGGTAGTAAACAAAAAAACGAAACATTCTCTATTCTTTAGGAACTCGAATCAAGTAATTTTAAAACATTGAATGATATCGATAGAAAAGTTATACTAAAATTATTTGAACTATCGATTAATCGATACAGTGAAGTAAATTAAACTTTTTTTTTCTATTAAAAATTTGCAATAAATACAATTCCCAAGGTTCGTGATACAGCACAAACTGAACTTTTCAATGTTCTCAAATATTATCGATTTTCATTTCAAGTAATTATTGATTCTATCGTCGAAGTGATTAATGCATCACCAGATGAAGTTGATCATGATCAAATTAAAGTTTGTCTTTTTTTTATTATTTATATTAGAATTTATTTAAACATCATTTAGGGTTGTCTCTATATTCTTTTGGGTAATGATTCAATTTTCTTGCCTACTCAATGTTCATGGACAATGAAAGAGAAATTGTGGCCATCAATTGTACGAATGGCTCATGCAGATAAAATTAGTACACAAATATTGATTGATGATATTTATGAAAAAATTTGCGACGAATTCGTTACGCAAATCATAGTTCAGAATACTAATGAAATATCAATACATGCAGCAATAGCTCTATGGCGTTCGTTAGAACCAAACGAAATAATGCATAATGAATCCAATCAAATCAATGTTCAATCATACAATAATCTAATAGAAACGCTTAGTCTATTATTAGTAGATGATACATTGCAAGTCTTGTTTCCTTATTTAATTAAATAAGTTTTTTTTTTGTTTTTAACATTTAGAACGTGGGGTCAACAAAAGATAACAATATCATTATTATGTTTATTACTTCAAAAACTTGTGCCAATCTCATCGATATGTATTAAAACATTTGTTAATTTTCTTGTTCATGATAATATGGAATTACGAAGGGTTAGTTAGAAGAGTTATGATAAAAATTATAATTTGATCAATTTTTAGTATGCTATAAAAGGTATTACAGCATTTTGTCGTTTACAAAAACCACCTCGAATCTATGTCAGAAAATCTCTCGAAGAAATTTTTCATAGCATCGGTAAACAATTACCAACTATAATGAATAATGAATGTTATCCAGGTGATCGTGATGATAATTTATGGATAACAATTGATGATTATAAACCACCTGAAACACAGATTGAATGGGAACAAACATGTTTTTTGGATAAATCATTTCATGGTTATTATACTTGGCCAAAGATGATCAAATATACAGTGAATAAACGAGAACGCTACACACCAAATAATATGCCGGAAGATGTGACTATTTTATATAATAGTTTTATTGACAAAAATTTTGTAGAACAAATGATAGAATTTATGATTTTGGATGAAGATGAAGATGGAAGTGAAATAAATTTCGATAAAACTCAATTTATTATGTTTAAAGTAAATAAAATTACAACTATTATTTGTTGTAATAAATTTGTTTCATATTGATTTTTTTAATCTAGGGACTCTTTCGCAATTTTGGTCTTGCTTTTCTGGACAACTTCATGGACCAATTGTACGTGCTTATTCATGAAGAAACAAAAGAAAAACAAGTAGGTAGTCATCGAGTAGCAGCGGAAATAGTAGCTGGTATGATTTGTGGTTCACAATATTGGACATTAGAAATGGTAAATCAAAGATATTTATTTTATGCGATAACTCAAATTAAAAAATACATAACTTCATTTTAGCTTAATAAATTATGGGAAAAGCTTACATCACTTCTCACTGAAGTTTGTACAAATTTTAGTTTTGAAACTTTCTCCTATTGGAACACCTGTTTCAATTATAGTATGGTCTGTTGTTTTATCTTTTCCTCTTCACTAAATATTCTCTAAATCTAAAAGGAGAACAAAGATCCTCGTCGTATGTATCGACTCATTCACTTTATTCGAACACTGATTAATACTGAAACAATGTCGAATACATTCAACGAAATCTCTTGTTTGACTTTAATAAAAAATTTAAGCGAATTTCAATGGCGTATTCCATCAATTTGGCGTGATATTAATGATTATGCCAAAGTACTTCTCGATCATCCATACAAAGATATACGAGAAAATATTGCTGGGTAAATAATGAATTCGAGTTTATCTGTCATACAAAATTAAATCGTTATTCTTTTTTATTATTAGTATATTAGCAATATCAATTAGCTTTGATATAACATTGTTCAATGGAAAATCAACACGTCAACCTAATACGAATCAATTTATTGATACTATATGTAAACGATTGCATCAAGCTATTGAAACTTATGAAAAGACATCATTAAGTAGGATAGAATTCGATTTTTATTTTTTATTTCAATATGATTTTCAGTTAATATATCGAATGAAACGGTTGCTATTGATCTGGAAGCACGCAAAGCGTTGAATTTCATTGAAGCAGGTAAAAATATAATTGGTTGGTGTTTAAAAATTGTAGTATATACCTAATTCTTTTGTTTTTAAAATATAATATAGTGGTTCATATGCACGGACAGTTCTTCTTATGGTGTTTACAACCAGTGAAAAGTGCAATAATTCATCTTTTTCCTTATGTATTTACTTAGATTAAGCTCACGTAGATTAATATAGAATTTTTCATTACGTAATTTTTCTAGCTATGTGAAATTGAAAGTATTGTGATCAATGATGATATCTTTAAAGAAAAACTAACAATCGGTCGACTGTATATTGGCATGTGTTTTTTAAATACAAATCTTTTAGAAGCACTTATTCAACAATTAGAACAAGTATATCTATAAAAAAAAATAGATTCTACAGATTATCTCTTTTATCTTTTTATATACAGGTTTGTACAAGTTCCAAATGGCATGCACGTCGAGCAGCTATTGAATTTGTACAAAATATGATCTTTTACAATCTATTTAATTGCCATCCTTTTTCTAAACAATTACATAAAGTTGTACTTAAATGTCTGTTTGATGAACAATTTGAAGTACGAACAGCTGCATTGATGACTTTGTCTGGCTTCTACCAATGTGGTTATATTCAAGTGACTAATGAAGATTTGGTAAGATATTTTTGTGTTTTCTTTTCTTGAAACAATTTTTTTTTGTTAAAAGGCATACTTTCGTACGATGAGCAAGACTAATTATTTCACTAAAATCGATGGCAAAAAAGTGACATCATCAAATAATATTGCCCAACGACATGGAGGTAGGTATATTTAATCAATATTAGCAAAAGAGATTGTTTTTAATGAAAATGAATTTGAAAAAAATCCATGTTTGATTAATGTCGATAATTTTGATTGTCATTACAGGTGTTTTGGGACTCTGTGCCATTGTTCTCTCAAGTCCATATGATATACCAACTTATGTACCTGATGCATTGATGCTTCTCTGTGAACATTCGCATGATCCCGAGATCATACAAGTACAGTTTTTTTTTCTAATTTGATATTATTAGAGTGCATGAAAATTTTTATCTTTAGAAATCAATAAAGAACTGTTTGTCAGAATTTCGTCGTACTCATCATGATTCATGGCATGAACATCGAGAACAATTCACTGAAGATCAACTGGCAGTTTTGGCTGATGTACTCATTTCTCATAGTTATTATGCTTGAAAATGAATTGATATGATTTTATATGACTTATAATGATGTTTTTTTTTTCACTTACATAAATATTCATGATTCTACCTCGCTGGAATTTTTCCTTCAAAAAGAAATGAAGAGAACTTAGTTCTGAAATTTACTCGAATGTTGAATCAAAATGGTCTTGACACAAAATAATACTGAACTATATGATTAGAGAATACAAATAGGATATTAGTAATTTATGCTATCATCACAACCACCCAACTTTATAAAACGCATATAGGTTACCTCCACTAGCACCTACAGAACTCTATATCCTACATTCTGACTCTGATATATGGTATCTCCTCATGACTTTTAGTAAAGAATTTTCTTCTGGAAACACGTGAACTCAATCTACATATGTCAGTTCCTACACACTAACACCTCACAAGTCTGTATTAACAAATCTATCGACTTTAGTTTAATCATACTCACACCTACAGAAATGCTCACCCTACTCACTGATATATGATTGAAATAACTTCTTAAGTACAAATATTTCCAGAGAGTTCCAACATATAATATCACATTTTCAATAAACTTCAAAAAATGGAAAAAATCAAGAATTTTTTTAAACGTAAATTTATTATCTGATTTGATCGAATTCGACAAATTAAAATAGTGTATATATCTTATAAGTTATTTTGAACAACTTCTTGTAAGAAAAACCATGGTTTTTTATTGGTGCGATGTACCTTATTTTCATTTTTTTTGTGGTTCATTGAAAATGTGACATTATATGTTAGGACTCTTTGAAAATATTTATACCTAAAAAGTTATTTCAATCATATACTAGTGAGTAGGACGAATATTTCTGTAGGCGTGAGTATGATTAAACTAAATGCGATAGAATTGTTAATACAGACTTTTGAGGTGTTAGTGTGTGGGAACTGATATATGCAGATTGAGTTCATGTGTTTCCAGAAGAAAATTCTTTACTAAAAGCCATGAAGAGGTATCGTATATCAGAATCAGAATGTAGGATATAGAGTTCTGTGGGTGTTAGTGAAGGTAACCTATGTGTGTTTTTACAAAGTTGGGTGGTTGTGGTGATAGCATAAACTACTAATACCCACTAAATAATTCTTTTATGTTAATTAAAACAAGAGATTTTTCTGGTTCTTCAAGTAAGTGATATCATCTGAAGACTATTCTATTGTAGCAGGCAGAAAGATTTAATGTAAATTCTATTACCTTGAGAGGCAAGGAGCGAAAGTTCCTGATGAAAATTCCTGGTGCTGCCACCAACTATATCTATGTATTTTGCATTGTACATACGATACAAATGATTGCTTTCTAATCTTATAATCATATCAGAAAAAAACAATATTCTTAGTTGACATCCACGTCCATACACTCATTCTCAAGGTCACGACCTATCTATACTTTCTTGACCTGACCATCGACGTTCATTGTTTGTTCTTTTGCTCTCATATGAAAGTTAATATTTTGTATGAAATATTTATAAAAATGTCTGTTAGTAATAACTTCTTAACTTATTCAAGTAACTGTATTTATTTCGATTGTTATTTTAATATATTTTATTGATTTTTTTTAGAAAGAACTGATCTACTAGTATTACCAAACGAAGTTTTGGAAATAATATTTAAATATCTATCTTCTGTCGATCTTGTTCAATCTATTTTTCTACTGAATCACTCACGTCTCAACACTCTCATCTATCGATTTATTTCTCGAATAGATTTGACTAAATTTCCTTCTAAACTTTTTCAATGTATCTCAATGTTGGTATCATTTATTCGACTTGATAGTAAACAAATTCATCTCATTCGTCTTCATCCTGCACTTCGTTCACTGATCATTGTACAAACAGATCCAACTGATTTTGGTTTTTCTTAGTCTTCTACCAAATTTATCTTGTCATCTTACTTCACTTTCACTTCATCTTCACGAAAATACCAACATAAAGAACTTCGTACTAGCTAGACATCTATTTCGACTAGATTGTTCACTTGAAACTCTTACTTTTCAATCGAATCAAACACCAATAGACCTCGATTTGGGACATATTGCACTATGTCCAACAATGAAACGTCTCACACTTACTGTAGTTATTTATCGTGATTTACTTATTCTATGTGAACATCTTCCTTGTCTTGAATATCTTCAAATATTCTCTTCCACAATTTGTGCCAATTATTCTAACTCCAATCATGACGAATATGTTTTGCAAAAACCAGTTTCAAAATATTTGTATAATCTCAAAATTGCTGCTTATATCCGTTTTGATCTAGTGGAGCAATTCATTCAATTATTTTCTTCTTCATTGCGATATCTTACACTCGACTTAGACATTTGGAATGAACCTATCGATGGATATCGTCTAGAAAAACATTTTATTAATAAATGCGCAAAATTAGAAAAGTTCAACTTTTACTTAACTATCGATACTATTATAAATCCATCGTTGACCATCGATTTTGAATCATTTCAATCAGCTCCTGGAGTAAGTTTACCTGATAATTCTTATAACTAAAGCATAAATCATTTGTTTAGAATTATTGGTCAACTCATCCGGTTGTTTATATTAATCTATCAAGTGTTATAACAATAGCTTCATTTCCATTAACTGAATTACATTTTCTTGCTTTTACCAATAATTTTCCAAATCAGATTTTTTTTAATTGTTCTGATCCACCACCTCTTGAACATGTTCATCGAATCAAACTCACTGGTCATGATGGACCATTGTCACTTGACTTATTCCAAGTTATTAAACGATTCTTCACAAATATCGAAGAGCTCAACATTTCGAGATATTGCTTTCTGGCTGATTTTAATTGGGAATTATTACCATGTTTTCCGTGTGTAAAGGCGCTTACAATGTTCAAATATTATAGCGTTAACAATGAGATCAATCCTCCGAATGCAGCTTCATTACGTGCTTTCTTTTCGTTGGTACCAAATGTCAGACGATGGCGAACTTCAATACAATTTCTGAAAGAATATCAGATAGTGTTACGTACTGATAAACAACTACGAAATGTTCTCGAACACATTGAAGAAGTTCAAATACGTCCAATTAATAATAAACAATTGAAAGAACTCGTTCAATCATTATTTCCAAATGCTTTGGTTAGTTTTGATCTGTCCATTAACAATATGTATTCTAACCACTATTAAAATTCGTTTTTTGTACACAAGTTATTGATCTATAGAATGAAATCACAGATACACACACACTCATTCACTCATCTACATATTCATCTTTGTTATGTATATCTCCCTGGAAATAATTGTTTCACTTTGTATTCCTCATTTATTCAAAAGAAAATTTTAGTTGAATGAAAACATCTTCAACCGACAAGTACCAAAAATCTACATATTTTTTGTTACTTTCGTAGTATTATCTTTGAAATTATTTTTCCTGTGGGAAAAACTTTTTAAAAAGCAAATATAGATTTTTGGTACTTGTCGATTGAGGATGTTTTCATTTGACTCAAATTTTCTTCTTAATAAATGAACATAAGGAAATAAGTAAATATACAGAATGATAAGAAACTCCACGGACTTTCAGAATATATAATTGCTTTTAGATAAATGTATTTTTATAGTGACAATAAATGAGAAATACAGATTGAAACTATTTTTTCCAGGAGGATAGATGTTTATTCGTATGAATACAATCATGAGTTTTTTCTTCACACCCGCAAAATATGAAATCTGTTATATAAAAATAAAATTTCTTACAATAAAAAACATTCTGTTCGCTGCATTTTAAATGATTTAATTAATAAATCTTTGAAATTTAATAATTCTATCAGTTCCAATATCACCAACATAAATATTTCCATTAAGATCTAATGCTAAACCACGAGGTTCATCTAATAATTGTTTTCCTTGATCATCTTCACCAATGATAATAAAACCTTCATTAATACCTTCATAGAATTGCATTACTCGATTATTATCATAATCAACAACATAAATTTGTCCATAAGAATCAATAACAATCCCTTGTGGTGATGATATTTGATGTAAACCATGACCAGGACCATTTCCACCTGCAACAATGACACCTTCATTTGCATCTTTTTTCCATTTAATTACACGATGATTATCACTATCAGATATATAAATCGATTGTTGATCATCAACATAAATAAATGTAGGACGATTTAATTGATTAAGCGAATGACCTTTTCCATTTCCACCAGCTACAATAATTGCATTATTATTTTCTCCTTTTTTCCAACGTTTTATTTCATTTTTTTTCCAATCCGAAACATAAAAATATCCGTAATTATCCATTGCTAAACCATAACAATCAATGTTATCAAGAATAATTTGTTTATTTGAATATTTATCATTAAAATATCGAATAACTCTTCTATTTCCATAATCAGCAATAATTAATGAATGATCTTGTTCATCAATAATTACATCAGTTGGATAACATAATTGATTTTTAAGTTCTTGTTTTTGATGACCTGCAACGATATTTCCTGTTTTTTCACCATGTTTCCATTTTATAATACAATGATTATCATAATCAGCAATAAACAAAGTTTGACTTTTATCAATAAAAAATCCTTGAGGACTTGAAAGTTGATTTAATTTTTCATCTTGAACATTTCCACCAGCTATTGTTCTTCCCTGTTGTTTCCATTTATGATAAATTGATTCTAAATAAAAAACTAAAATGATATTTTATTATAATTTTGTTCATTTACTAATAGATGTTTCGATATAAATTTTGTGTGAATCTTGTCGAATAGAAATGTTTGATGGGTCAATAAATTTTTGTGTAATTAGTGTTAATTGATTTTTAAGAATATTTAAATCTATTTCATTAAATTGATTTTCTTTTTGAATTTGTTTTAATTGTTGAATTAATTGATAAAATTTCTTTTGAATATCATTAATTATTATTTTCGTATATTTAATAGCCATTGTTCGACATTCTTTTGCTATTTGTTGTATATTTTCAATTGATTCATTTTCCCATTGATTTATTTTTTCAATTAAAGACGAATTTAATGGATTTTGTTTTTGTTGATTTACTTCTTGTTGAAATTGATTGTAATCATTAATAAGAAATTCTAATTGATTATTTAATAGATGACGATGTTGACCTAAATGTTCATAACAATATTCATTTGAACATCCTTTACAAAGATATGTGATTTTATTTGTTTCATCATTACATATAAAACATAATGTTTTTGTGTTTGTCATTTTAACTCATAAAGCAAAAATCAATAAAGATATTCTTATTTATTTTCAAACCAATCAGATTAAATTCCAGATTTAATTCTGTGGAATTCATAGATACATTCTTTTCTTCTTATTTTATGTTCGATACAAGTGAAGAGCAAGTTTCAAAGTTCGAAGAGAATCTTAATTTTGACTAAACGACTTCTTTGTTCATAAAATGATTAAGTATTATCATATTTCTTGTGAAAATAAACAAAAATGAAGAAGATTACCGATCAACTATGTTATAATACGCTAGCTAGATCAGCTTCGTACAATGATTGAATAATTGATTGAAAATATATGCGAACATTAAGTGATTTTGTCTTGAATGTTACGGTGAAAAGAGTATTATTTTGAGAGAATAATACAGAACGAAGATATATATATATTACTCAACTTTTCATATGATTTCAGTTAATATGTATCAGCTAATTTATTCAAATCATTGAATATTACTTTTAATTTTGGATCTTTATATAAATTATTAAATGGTATATGAGAATTGGATGATTGAAAATATTTTCTAACATATTGTTCATCATGTATAACAACAGTAGTTTCAGTTGATATTCTATTAAGAAGTGGTTGTGCAATCCATTTTCAACGAATATAAATATGTTCAAGACATTCAAGTGCAATATATTTTCCTTGATTTAATTTGAAGATATGTTTTGTTCGATCAATAAAAGGTAGTGTACAATTTTCCAACATCACTTGTATGTAATCGGTCATTTTTACCAATTACTTCGCTTGTTTCTGCTTCATTATTATAGTATCCTATTAAGAAAAGAATAATTTATGTCATATGAATGAATTTCCTTTACTTTTAAACATAGTGGATCTACGAATACAAACTCCACCTTGTTTGATTCCACTGGGATATTTTGTTTGTGGTACATGAACCAGTTCGATTTCCAGAGTAGGTACAGATGAACCAATCGTTCTATAAGACATACCAATTGTATGTGTGCTTGTTTCAGCACCTGTGTTCGAATACATATTTCGAGCAAAAAAAGATTCAATAGAAGAGGATCAATAACTATTGAAGTGCGATTATGAATGAATCACTAACAATTAGATCTTCCTTTTATATTCCTAAAGACATTTTTTTTAGTAACGCGAGTTACTCAAAAGGAACTCGGAGTTATGGGGACAGAAAGTTTGATGAGTTTTCAGCACGTTTCAGATGAATATTTGTTAGATGGAAGAAAAGACGATAAGTATTTAGTAGTCTGTCGAACTTTTTACTGCTCGATGTTTATTGTAATAATAAAAAGTCAGTACCTGTTTTAGCCTCAGATTTACTCTCACCAGTAGCGTCTTCTATCTATAGGAGTTTTGTATAGGTTATGACAGACGACAAATGAAATACTCAACATGACCATCGTACTGGATTGTGCAACAGTAATATCACATCGATGTAATCAATAATGAAAAACGTATATGACTTTAAAATGTTTTAATGCTGATCGACTCCTATTTCATTTATACTCAACAATTATTAAGTGTATCTGTAGTCGGAAACAATTCTTTTATTTTGTACGCAATTTCATTATTGTACTCATTTTAGACACTACACGTCATTGAGATATGGAAGATGCAAACCAGTTACAAAGTAACTATGTTGATGATCGTCAAAGAAAAAGATCAGATATCTTTTTTTCAGTAAAGCGGCAAAATTTACAATTCACTTTGAAGATCTTTCAAATGATATAGTTTATGAAATATTTAATTTCTCAATCTTCGACATATCTATGATGCATTCTCAAATCTTAATAATCGCTTCCGAACGCTTATAAATTTAATTCTTCCTATTGATATTAGTGTCTCATCAATGCCCGGATCAAGTTTTCAAAATTATTACAAACAGATCATCATACCTAATGTACATCAAACAAGAACACTTCATTTATCCGATCTATTTTCTATCGATTTATTAGGTACACATAATTACATTGTATCAAAATTCATTCGAATTGAAACTCTTATTCTAGAACAGAGAAACAAACAGAAGTAATTTATATCGTCGAATACTTCGTATACCGATATTTAAATATTGCAAACTATCGATAAGGGAAAACCACGTCGTCGTTTATCTGTTGACGATTTATGGGAACCTTTTTATGAAGATATAAGATCATGTTCAATCAAACTAAATTCTTTAATATACACTATGAAATTTTCATACATAGAAATCATTACTCAACGCATATTTCGATAATGAACAATTTCATTCTAACTTCTGGTTTCAATGACAACGTTTTTTTTACATCTAACAGTGGATTAGTATCAGATAATTATTACAGAATCTTCCTTTCCACAATTCTATACAGGTATACTACAAAATATTATTTTTATTGTAAAGAAGGAAAGTTTTCGTGTTACATGGAAACCTAGATGGAGGTATGACATTAAATTGACAGAAAAATAGTATAGATTCAGTTTTCAATAGTCAGATTCGACGAGAACAAAAAATTGATGACGGCAGAAATTATTTTCCAAATGTGACTGAACTTAGTCTATCGTATGAAGATTCTGTTAAAAGCTCGAGTTTTTCTTCGATGATTCTTGAAAATATTCTTCCTTTGGTACAACTTTTCAAACTGAATATCAATGTTAATTCATTTTTATTCGATACAATATTATCTTCAACTCATAATATTGCCCATGACGTCGATTTTTTATTAAAACCGCCGGTTACCGCCGGTTTCTTCAAAAACGGTCAGTTAGAATCGGTTTTCCATTTTAAGCCTATCTTTTATTGATTTTTCTACTAATTCGTTAGCAAATATCGTCAGAATGTTCGTTTTTATCGAAAAAATCAGTTTATTACATCTGAGAACATGTTATACAAAAATCCTTAAAATTGATCACTATAGGTTAGATTATAACTAATAACTATTTTTCACACCGCCATCTTTTATTATACTCAAACTCCAAAATTAAGCAAAATTAAGCGATGTGGCTAGTACCAGCGGCTTCAGCATGCTTACAAATATAGGGAGGCGTGATTTCGACTAAAATCGGACAACTTTTTAAGAATAAAAAAATATTTGTTCAGTTGGAAATGAAAAAATACATAGAAAAAGAACCGCGGTTAACCGCGTTTGACTGCGGTAACCGGAACGGTCAAGCGCTCAGTTAACCGGACGGTATAACGCGGTTAACCGACGGTTTTGAAGCGGTTTGAATCACATGGGTGCTACTTTGACAGTCGACACATGTATATATTCATGAAAAATATTTAATATCAACTCAACAAACTGAAATAATTCAATCAATATCAGGAACAAATAATACTAAAACTTTAATTCTTGATTCACAATATACAAATGCAGTAATCGAATTATTCATTTATCTTTGTCTTCGATTAGAGAGCCTTACAATACGTCCATCAGCCATTGATTTTCAAGAAATCTTACGATATCTCTTATGGAAAGATAATATCAATACTCCATATTTATTCTTTATGTACATGACCTATGTATCTATAGACCAAGTTGAAGTAACGAAAACTGTTACAGAATCATGAGAAACCACTGATAATCATGTAATGAAAACAGTATGACAATCTTTATCTAACAATATGTATTTGTGCCGTTGATCAATATTATTAATCAGATATTGAAATCTGATATATATTTATTTAAGTATGGACTAATTTACTTGTATATTATATGCATTTAACATACGATTTATCTATATAAGATCTAGACTTTGTTTTTTACTCTGTTAATTCATGAGACGATGCATTTACTATTTCAATGTGGGTTGTGTTCAGAAATTTTTCTATACATCACGTATTGGTATTTTCCTTTTCATTATATATGTTATGTATGGAATTTGTTCTTCTGTTCGTATAATGTATCATATAGGTTCGTTTCCTTCCTTTTCATATACGCATATATATACGTCGTGCCAATATTATAACTTCGTCAATATATTTTATCAAAATTTAATGTCGACAATTTTTTTTTGTCGAAGTTAATGTGAATGATATAATAAATTTCAGATTCTAAAAAAGTCAGCAATGCCATTTACAGTAAATCTCAAAAAATTTTTTTTTTCATTAGCATATTAAACTAAATTTACTTTTTAATATGTTAACAAATGTCAAGCGTTTAAGAAAGAAATATTCAATCAGTTTATACTTTTTATCCTTTTGTTGCGATCCAGATTGAAAATAGTTTTCAAGGATAAAAAGGTAAGACGAATCTTCCATGAAATTATGAGATTATAACTTATGAATAATTTCCATATAGAAAATAACATATCGTGCCTTTTAGTTTTTGAATATTTGCATGTTGCTCATAATATTCAAAAGTAAATTTAGTTTAATATTCTAATGAAAAAATTTTTTCTTGAGATCTAATGCAAATGACATTGTTGATTCTTTTAGAATCTGAAATTCATAATATCATTCACATTAACTTTGACAAAATATATTGACGAAGTTATAACTTCGATGAACAGTCTAACTTTGGTATGACATATATATACAGCTATTTGCAAAAAAAACTTGCACAAATACTTTTATTGTTGGTAATAAAAAATGTTCAGATATCGAGTGATTCTCATTTATTTGCTTTTCGTTCATTGTGTTTAAAGTTCGAAACGTTCAACCATTTCATGTATATCTTTCATTTTTTTAACTTTGTTCTAGAGAATTAATATCATTTCAGTATGGAAAGTGCAAAACGATTAGCAAAGAATTGTATTAATGAACGTAGTGATAATGAAAGAAAAAAGTTAAATGGTAAGTGTGAATTAATTTGTATAGTAACATTTTATTTTTATTATTATAGAAAGAACAATCGATTCAAACGGGTTACTTATACTAGGAAATTTTTTAAAAATTTATTTCTTCTTTTGTTTTTTAGTAAAATGACCAAGTGTATCACGCACTTTGAAGATTTTTCAAATGATATCATTTATGAAATATTCGATTTTCTCGATTTCCGACATATCTATGATGCATTCTCGAATCTTAATAACCGTTTCGAAAATCTAGTCATCAATTCAACTTTTCCTATAAATATCAATATGTCATCTATGTCCAGATCAAATTTTGAAAAGTATTCCAAGGATCTTATCATGCCTTACGTTCATCGAATTAAATTACTACATTTATCTAATCCATTTTCTATCGATTTATTATTGAAACATGAATGTATTCTAACAAGATTCATTCGACTTGAAACTCTCATTCTAAATGATATTGCACCAGAGGATGTTCAAATCATTCTGACTTGTTTAATTACTTTACCGTATTTATCATCACTGATTATTTCTTGTACAGATGGAGGTAACATTAGAAACACTTTATTTCGTCGAATATTTCTATTATCGGTGTTAAAATATTGTAAAATATCGATGAACGAGTTCCAACGATCTGAACCATTGTTATCTATTTCGAATAATGAAATCAGTCCTATCGAACATCTTATTATCGACGATGTATTTTATCCAAACGATTTAAATGTCGTGCTGTCATACGTTCCTCATCTTCGTCGTTTGTCTTGTGAGACTGTATATGCTTCTTCTAACGACCAAATGAATTCATGTTCAATGAAACTAGATAATTTAACGCATGCATCTCTTGATATTAATTATGTAACTTTTGATCAATTTGAATCTTTAATCAAGACTTTTTTTCGTCAACTTCAAGTTTTATATATCACAATACACAGTGATGAGACATATTTAGATGCGAATCGATGGAAACAATTAATTTTATCTGACATGCCACATCTACGAATCTTCAATATTCTGTGTAATATGCTTATAGGCAAAGACAATTATTGTGCGCATATTTCGATGATCAAACAATTTCAGTTTCAATTCTGGCTCCAACGACAATGGTTCTTTACATATAAAACTGAACTAGTATTACATAAATATTATCGTATCCTCCTTTTCACAGTTCCATACAAGTATAGCAAAAGGTCTTTCATTAGTATGATCTGTATATTCTTTTTATTTTGAAGAAGGAAATCTTATTCATTTATTGGCAATCTAGACAAAGATACAGTATCAAATTATCAAAAAACCAATATAGATTCAGTTAATCATGTTTTGATCGATCCAAAACAAAGAACAAAAGATTGTATAAATTATTTCCCAAATACTACTTGCCTTACTCTATGTGATAAACATGCTAATGCAGACTGGGATTTTAGTCCGATTTATCTTCACAATATACTTCCTTTGACACAACTCACCAGATTAAATCTTCATATTGAATGCTGTTTTTATAATACAATGATCAAAGTGTTATCATCAACTCCTAATATTCAAACTTTGGTAGTTCAATCTGTGTATTTTCGTAAGATACATTTAGCATCAATTCAACAAACTGAAACATTTCAATCAGTATCAAAAATAAATAAAATTAAAAATTTAACTCTAAATCCAAAATACACAAGTGAAGAAATCAAATTATTCATTCATCTTTGTCCTCGCTTGGAGTTTATTACAATGCAACCAGCAGATAATGATTTTGAAAAAGCTTTACAATACCTTTTAATGAAAGATAATCCTAATGTTCAACATTTACTCCTCATACGTATCATCAATGCATCTGAAAAACTAGTTGAAAGAACGCAAACTGTTATGAAATCACAAGAAACAATTGATGATTATGTAATGAGAAAAATAGAAGACTTTATGTCGAAAAAAATTTATTTGTGGCGGTGAAAAAAAAACAGTTTTTGTTTGAAAATAAGCCAACGAACTATTTTTGAAGGAACCTATTTAAGCGCTAAGTCATTTTAAATGGGAATTATGTAAAAAAATTGTTTTTTCTCAGTAATTCATTGAACATAAATCTAAGTAAGAAAAAATTTGTTAAGTATTTATTATAGATTTTCAGTGAAAATGTTCGATTTTCTAGATAAAATATGACAAATTATCAGGTAAATGAATAGGTTTCGTTAAGTAAGAAAAATTATTTTTGTTGAATGACAAATACAGAAGTGTATAAGTAAGAAATTTGACTGTAATAGACAATCAACGTCTTGATTACTTTTCATGGTCATTTTGTTTTTCTTTTCTCACCCAAAGATACGTCCTTTGTTGCTGGAGATGGTTTGCAATATTTCAATCGAATCGTCGTACCCACGAGATGTTTACAAACATATTTCCTTAAAAAGTTTGGACAATTGCAAAACCCATTCTTCCATCTTGGTTCAGTCTGAGGCAAAATTACCTTCCATTTTCCACACGGAAGAGCTTTGACTTGATCAAATGAGGTCCATCGCTTTCTTTTGTATCTTAAGATCTCCGGTTTTATATTTTTCTCTTTTTCACCAGCTAGTATATATGAATCGATAAAATCCTTGATTTCCTATGGTAATTGTGAGACTACTTTCGAGGATTTTCCAAAATGACAAGTATCAGTCCGTTTCTTTAGTGTAATTCGAGGTAGAGTCTCTGGAATAAATCTCAACAAAGATAATACATATGAAAAGTTGGCAGATAGAGAAAGACATGAAAAAATCAAACATGTGTGATAGATAGAAACGAAAGAATTTAAGTATATGTGATGTATGCAAGGAGAAATGACCATAAGAGAGCGAACAAAAAATACCAACTTGTCATTCATTTTTCCTTTGCTTATCAAATTTCTCTGTTTTATTTACTAAATGTGTTATTTTACCTAGAAAGTCAGTAAATTCATCTAATAATTAGAAATTTAACTTGTATATTAATTAATAAACTTAGAAAAAATTTTAATTATAGAGAAATATTATTTTAATTACGTATTCAATAATTTAATTGAACATCCAACTTACTTATTAAGTATATACAAATGACTAGGGCGGGTAAAGCTGATTTCTTGCCTCTATCAGAATTGATTTATTTCTATTACATTAGAATAGGGGTTTGTTCCTGATCACTTTTTTCAATTTTATTTCGCGAAAAATGACACTTATGATTTTTGTATCTGAGGTTTCCTCCACAGTGGACATCCAGACGACAAAATCGATTTTCGAGATTTAAACACGTATCATAGCTAACAATGGGGCTACTGTGATATTTAATTGCATCCCGGATAATGATTGAAAGTAAGTATCTGCTAAATTGCAAGCACCATAGTATATGTCAAATAGGTAAATATCACGAATAGGACTACGTAAGTAAAATACGTTTTAAATTGATAATCTAATTATATTCGTTAGTTATTATATAGTTATAAAGTGTTGCATATGTACTATATATTGCAGGCTTCTCGGACTTCTTGACGTTCTTTCGGCTATAATAAGATCAAAATCTTACTATCAACATAGTGAAAAACAGTCACTGCTCTACAATGCAGTATATTTGTCGGATTTGGCTGAGCTGTAATTCGAGTTTTAATTTGTTTTTCGATAGAGCAAGTCATCACCTATTTTCAGTGGGTGCTCAAAGATGCCCCTTGAACTTTTGTTGAGATACGCTGTCTCAAATGTAAGAGTCGATGTGGATTTTTAGCGCAATCCCTTGGTCTCTCTCAGATTCATCTGAAAGGTCAACTGTCGAATTTCGACTTGAAACCTTGCATGCAGAAAGATACCAATGAGACTAGTTTGTATTCGAATATTCAAAACTTTTGGTTGTCCCTATCCCTAAATATGAATAATGAACATTTTGTGTTATGAATGCTGTGTATAAGACTACTTTTTCCATACTCATTTCTAAGGATAGAAGCAAACCTAAAATTTGATACTCTTAGAATAAACTACTATTGTTGGGACCTTTCTCTATGCAAGGCTTCAAGTCGAAAATCGAAAGTTGATGTTTTCGGCGAACCTGAGAAGAGCCATGGCTCTTTCCTAAGAAATACCAAAAAAAAAATCACGTATCTCGACAGAAATAAGCTACAAGCACGAATTCCTTTCAGGATATTCATATCTCATTAGAGCCTACATAGTGCACACAGCGTTGATTCAAGAGCGATTTAGCATCTGAGAATTGCTCCTGATTCCTTTTTTCTGCCTACTGCGCCTCCCCCACCCTCTCACAGGTATCATGGGAAAAAATTCTGTTTTCACGAGTAAAAACCAGTTGTGCTTGTAGATTCAGGGGTGCTCATTACGAATATTACGATAAGATCTATCAAAACTATTGCATTTCTGATATAATCCTAACCACTCTCTCTGGGGGCCATTTTTTCATTACTGGAACCTTCATAGATTAACCGTTCTTCAAAATTTAGTGTGAACTATTTTTTTCCAACTCAAAGTTTCGAGTTCTGTACGAATCTGAGCTTTTTGCGCCGAAAAAAATGTAACTTATGAAAAAGGTGCGGTGATTTCGGGGCGAAAATTGATCCTTTACTGGGTACATAGATCTTTATTCTCATAACTCTTTATGAAGACAGTCTTGAAACAATGTCAAGTTTTGACCATAAGTGTAGTTTTTCAAGCTCTATCGACTAGTGATCTTAAAAATTACAATAAAAATATGCAAAAGGGCCAAAAGTTAAGAATACTAATAAATTCTATATAATTCCTGTGGGGAATCACAGCCATCAGAAAATGTAACATCTTTAAATCAACTCATATTTAGGTCATTTTAGACCTGCTACACACTTTTATTGTAATTTTTGAGATCATCAGTCGATAGAGTTTGAAAAACTACACTTATGGTCAAAATTTGACATTGTTTTAAGACTGTTTTCATGAAGAGTTATGAGGATAAAGATCTATGCACTCAATAAGGGGTCAATTTTTACCCCGAAATCATCGTACTTTTTCCATAGATTAAATTTTTTTCGGCGTGAAAAGCTCAGATTCGTAGAGAACTCGAAACTTTCAATTTAAAAAACATAGTTCACACTAAATTTTGAAGAACGGTTGTTCTATGAAGGTCCCAGTAATGAAAAGTGCCCCCAGAGAGAGTGGTTAAGATTATATAAGAAATGCAATAGTTTTGAGAGATGTTATCGTAATATTCGTAATGAGCACCCCTGAATCTACAAGCACAACTGGTTTTTACTCGTGAAAAAACAATTTTTTTTCCATGATACTTGGGGTGGGGGCTCCAGGCACAAAAATCATAAGTGTCATTTTTCGCGAAATATAGTTGAAATAAAGTGATCAGGAAGAATGCCTTATCCCAATATAGTAGAAATAAACCAATTCTGATGGAGGCGAAAAATCGGTCTTACCTACCCTGGTCTTTTCTCTTGTCGTGCTCAAAACGTTTTTTGGAGACTTCTAGTCAAAAGCGACGTCTTTCCAGTAAGAACCTACTGAAAATCCATGGACTCGGCTTCCGAAATATTTTATTCGCGAAAACATCGTAGCTATGTGAACTCTCATCGGAAAATATTGTATTTCGTTTACTCTAACTGTTCTATTTCTCTTTTTCTGTCTTCAAAGGTAAGCTGAGTCTAGGGTGGAGTAGGATGCCGTTAGTCGAATGCCTTTTCGTCGCATGGTCTGTTCGTCGAAGATTTTTGTTGGAGGATATTTTGTCGAAAGATAAAAGGCTATGAAAGAATAAATAGTAAATACTATCACTCTAGTAACTTTCGACGAAATATCTTTTGATAAAATGTCTTTCGACGAAAGAACTTCAACGAAGAGACCATTCGGTGAAAACTCGTCGATACATAGTCATTCGAGCAAAAGCTACTTTCCCTAGGGACGTCCAGAGGTCGAAAATATTGGGAGAGAGTATAGGGGATTTTTTCAAAAACTTTCTAACACTTTCGAAAATTAACGGCCAATAGAAACGAAATTTTCGAATATTTGAAGGGATCATCCCATACCCCCTGTTGTCGGGACACCCCAGACTGACGAAGGAATATCCTTAGGTGATTCCCTCCAATTTCAATGAATTTTTCTCCACAGATATTCCATAGTGCCCCAGTCAAAACTTTAAAAGGGTTCGGCGGTTCTATTGAGATACGGCCAAATTATTAGATTTCCGATATGTCTATTTCCAAAAGGTCTCTGTGAGGAACCCCGAGTACTAAAAAACCGTATTTTTAAATTTTGATCTGAAGCTTCGCACATACAAAGACCTCAAGTAGACTAGCTTATGTTGAAAAATTTAGAAGTTTTGAAAAAAGCCTCGTCGAGATATTGAACTTTCAAATTTTAAGTGCTTCTCTATAGATAGTTTATATAACATGCATTTTTTGAAAATTTCGTATCTTGGCGAGACTTTGTTCAAAATTTCTAAATTTGTTTACACAAGCTAGTCTAGTTGAAATTTTTGTATGTACGAAGTTTTAGATCAAAATTCAAAAATACGATTTTTTCGTATCTGGATTCTCCCACAGAGATCTTTTGGAAATCTGATTATTTCACCATACCTCAATAGGAACCTGAATCCTTCTAGAGTTTTGATTAGGACACTATGGAGTGTCTGTGAGCAGAAATTCATTGGAATCAGAGGGGAGCACCTGAGAATGTTCCCGTGTGTGTCTGTCTTACATACCCAAGACACACGCAGACATCATGATAAGAATATAAGAATTCATCTTGCTATTTTACTATCAAAAGAAGTAGTCCAATCTAGTTACCATGTTATCTTTTTCTCGCTATAGTTTTAATAAAGATAAAGGTTGTTATATAAAAGTATCAAAGAAGACAGAAAATAGCAAATCTATTCAGACTTGCCATGGCCTCAATATGGACTTTCTTGTTAGTAGTCTTGCTCTGTTCAGGTGTGCACAATTTTGATGCTGGATGGACCAGCAAGTATAAAGTATCAGAAGATGCTACTCATTATTCAATGACCGAATGCGCTGTTCTTGAGATGGCTTCAGAGTATCTTAAAAAAGTTTATGACATTACATCAGTACAATCCATCATTAATGTTCAATACGGCCGATGTGCGACAAAGGCTATTCGTCAAGCCATCAATATTGAATTGAATAACTTAAAAATAAACAACAAACGTTTATCTTCGACGATTGAAACTATTGCCGAAGCAAATAGAAAACGAGATCTTACAGAAGTATTCAGTGAAAAAACTCATTTTGATAGTGAACGATTTGATGATGGTGCCCTGTTAATATCTCAACGACTAGATGCGGCATTATCGAGTATGAACATGAAAAACTATGAAAAAGCAAGAGAAACATTTGGTGAATTGTTACATACTGTTCAAGATTTTTATAGTCATTCGAATTGGATTGAAATTGGTCATCGAGAACCAAACAAAGGTATTGGAAAATACAAAATATTGGGAAAGTATGCAACGAAAAATGTGCGAACATGTGTCGATTGTGAGGGTGAATCATGTCGGACAAATATTGACCCAGCTATTATTCGAGAAAATGTGTTGACCAGTGGATATTTTAAGCTTCTCCCCATCGGTGCTTCAAAACCTTTGGGCAAATGTAGTCACGGCGGTGCGTCAGATATGAGTACTTTTACAGATGCTAAAGGAGGCGGCATCAATAAAGACACACGAAAATCCGCTCATGGTCATCTACATACAACGGCTGCAGCTATTGCATACGATGCTACAAAACAAATATTTAACGAATTTTGGGAACGGATTGGTAATGAACCGTTTGGACAGTTCCTTGGCTTATCGGATGGGTTACGTAATCGATCATCGAATAGTTTAATTATTGTTATGGATACCACCGGTAGTATGGGATCATATATTGCTATGGCCAAACAGATAGCCATAGGTATTGTTGATATTTACCAGACATTAGAATACAAACCGATCAATTATATTCTGTCGCCCTATAATGATCCAACATGGGGACCGCTGACAATAAGTTTAACTCCAGAAGAATTTACGAATCGAATTAGCGAACTCAGTGCGGCTGGTGGTGGGGATATACCGGAATTATATTATCATGGAATTTTGGATGCACTCAAAGCGTGTGAAAGCGACTCTTTCTTGTACGCTTTTACGGATGCGCCAGCAAAAGATGCCTATTTGAAAAGTCAAGCTGTGCAATTAGCAAAAGAGAAACGTGTGACGGTCACATTATTCTATGCTAGAGGTGGATTTCGAAAACAACAAGTAGGTTATGTGCCAGTTAGAGCTACCGATGTAATTGAAGATTTGACTATTAGTGACGGTAATGATTTATCGTCAATAACCGGTGGTGTAATTATGGGTGTCAATTCTCAGTCACTTAATGCTACAAAAGATTATATCATTGATCGTCTTGACACGAGTCAACTGCAAACTATTATGCTTGCACGAGGATCGAACACTAATTTTACGTTTAATGTGGATTCATCCATGAAATCCCTGCGTATTGAAGTGACATCCAGCATGTATTTACCAACAACTGGTTTCCTTCTGATCAAACCTTCTGGAGAAATCTTTTCGCCACAACCAACATCTCAAACCCCTTATGTTCTCATTTATACATTGCAACTGGAACATACGGATATAGGACAATGGAAGATCGTTTCACACATGAATGTTGATCATAATGTGCAGTTAAATGCTATGAGCGAAATATCTTGTACCTCAACATTACAAAAACAAATTATTGGCTCATCATCAAATGTCAGTTTTACGTCGCTGACCAATCAACCAATTTACGGTGAAACGGATTTATTTGTTTTAACGGTTTGTGAAAATTTGCCGTCGGATCTTACAACCGGTAGCGTGCATGTAATAGATGCCAATGATGGATCAAATATAATACAGACATTAACGCCTATTGAAATGTCAACATCTGGTTTTATATCCAGAATTGATGTACCTAATGTTAATTTTTATCTTGGTACGATTATTCATTTGCAAGATGGCACTGTTGTTCAAAGACAAGAGAAAAACGTCATATCACCAACATTGATTTCACTAAGTATTGAAGATCAACCGTATCATGTTCTCCTCAGTAATACAATAGCTATGAATTATACAATTTATAATCATGGTCAAACTCAACTGAAAATTGTTTTACGTGTTTCCGATGCAATGGATCTTCTACCATCCAGTGGTATTCTAAAAGTTTATGACGTAGCTGGAATGAGTAATATACATGATACAATTGAAATGAATACAATAACAATTAGTGAAATCACTTCAAACTCCACTATGATAACTGACTCAGTGGTATTTAACATTGCCGCACCTGACCACGAATATGATGAGACTGCACCAGTGTATATTCAGTCAGTGGATATCCCTCTTACTAATCAAACTGAGTACCAAAAGCCACCAACAGTCAATAATGTCGCCAATCGACTGAACCTGTTTTCTGTTCAATTAATTTTATTCCTAATTGGATTTTGCCTAGTTTATACTTGAGAGGAACTTGTCTTTTGAAAAAGGTACTGAATAATTTTATAAAGTTTTCACTTAAAATTTCTACCAACTACTTTCTGTTCAATTGCTTCTTTTTTCATTTCAATAAAGCATACGAATAAATAAAGTCTTGTCTTGGCCTCTATTTTAATTCATATATTGTAGAAATGACATATTGTACGAAAAAAAATAAAAAGGTAAGTTTTTTGGCGAAGTTTTCCAGATTCCTCCCTACCTCCTTCCAGTTACTGGTGTCCTTCTATTACAAACAATGCTTCATTACTGACAGCTTCCAATTACAGACTGACTCACATAGCGAACAATTGTTGTAGTTTGCACCCATTCTGCCTCGTATGCAGTTGTGTTGCAAAATGTATATCTATAAACGTATAGCAGGAACATTTAACAAATTTCACACTAGCATAGCTCATAGCTTATATGAATATGTAAGTTTCACTCTCCAGTGAGGGTGAGGCTTTGTTTAACAAATAACTACCACTATCTAGATTTCGACCTCATTTAAAGAAATCGATCATCAGGTAGTAAAAGAATCTGCATGATAAAAATTTTTCAAAACCTCGAAAGTTAGCGAAAAATTCCAAGCATTTGAAAAACTTTTTAAGGGTGAGGGTGAGGATGAGAATGAGATTGCAAATAGAAAACCATCACAAGCTAGTAAAACGGGTTGTGATTACACTCATTGAATCTTATCAAGTGTTAGTGATTTTAAGATTGTTAGTTGAAATTCTCCTACTATACAGAATATTGTCAAAAGTGGTCACTTGAAGTGAGCTTCGCGTGTAAACTCCAAATTTGGAGTTCACTTATGCTTCAGCATTTTACTTGTCATATCCATTCCACATCTTATGACTTTTATTACTAAAGCAATGTGTGATTCTTACATATGAGATAATTAATCAATTAGTACTTACCTTAATTATTAATCTACTAATTAGCATTAATTAATTAAAACTAATTAAATACTAAGCACTAATTAAGCTTAGTGTTGAACTACTTAGCCGTACTTAGGGTGAGTAATGATCTCAATCCGAAAATTAAGCTTACTAATATATAACGATTATTTTAAGAATTTCTGGGTTCACTTCTAAGTATGATCTTAAGCAGTTGTAGGCGCCAGCTTAAGCATTATCATTAGAACTTTTACGTCCCTACCGAAGCATGGTATTAAGCACTTTTATAGCCCAAGCAACGGATAATATTTTGAACTTTTTGAGATCTATCTAAGAATGATATTAAGAAGTTTTTAGGTCCTACCTAATCATGATATTTAGCACTTTTAGGCTTCTATCTAAGTATAATATTTGGAAGTTTTAGGGCCCTATCTAAGGATGATATTTAAAAGATTTTGGAACCTACCTAAGCATGATATTTAAACTTTTTAGAGCTCTACTTGAGAAATATATTTCGAACTTTCAGAGGCCTATCTAGGCATGATATTCAGAAGTTTTAGACTTCCTTCGAAAGATGGTACTAAGAAGATTTTGGGACCTAACTAGGCACGATATTTAGAACTTTTAGTACCTTAATAACGAATGATATTTAGAAGTTTTAGAGTCCTAGATGAGAATGATATTGAGAATTTTTAGGACTTACCTAAGCACATTATCTAGAATTTTTAGAGAACTATGTGTAGATGATATTTAGAAGTTGTATTGCTCTACCTAGCAATGATATTTAGAAATGTTTGAGACCTTTCTGTGGATTGTGTTTAGAATTTTTGTGCCGAAAACTTTCTGTTTTGATAAAATATTAGTTTAGAGCGGAGAAACCGATTGCCGAAGTTGAATTCGGATACGGCACTGTTTTCAATAGATCTTACACATTTGTTCCTTTTCAAATGACTTTGTTGCGAGTAGGGGTGGGACTTTACTTTTAACGCTTAAGTTTAAAGTAAAACACTTTAACATTTTAACTTTAGAAAATTCAAAGTTAACGTAAAGCACATTCTAGAAAGTTACTTCCTCCTTATAGTCAAGAAAGAGCATAAGATTGTCTTTACCAAATAACAAAGAGCCTTAACAAACCCCCGATTCACCAAGACAATCCACGCTGTGGCCTAATAATAAGAGCAAAAGTCTATCGTGGAATCTGATTAGTTAGGGAACTGACCAATCACATTTCAACAAATTATCTCTCTCTTCTAGCCAAGGAAGCGCATAGTGTTGTCTTTTCCAAATAATAGAGAACATTAACAAACCTTTTGATTGACTAAGACAATGTTATACTATCGCCTGATGATAAAAGAAAAAACTAGCCCTGAAATCCGATTGGCTGAAAAGTGATCAATCAGAATCGAGGACCAGTTTTTTCTCTTATGATCAGGTCAAAATATGAGGTTGCTTCGGAGAATAGGGGAGTTTATCGATACTCTCGATATTTTGGCTAAGATAATCCTATGCTTTTCTCGAGCTATAAGAGAGAAATAAGTTTCTGCAATCCTATTAGTCGATTCTCTTAACCAATTAGGTTTTGGGACAAGTTTCTCCTCTTGTTCTCGAACCATAGCATGGGCTTGGGCTCATATGTCGAGGAAAAGAGTTTTTTTCTATGGTGTTTGTTATTTGGCCGAGTTTCTGAAAGAGGGAAAAAGAAATCACCGTTATCTCAAAGCTTCGTTGCTAGATAGCTAGTAACTCAAAAGTTGCTAGTTACCAAATGATGGCTTACACAAGAGTTACCATTTACTTAGTAAAGTAATATATCTATTGACATTTGATCCCAGTCGCTAAGGCCTAGAGAGAAACTTCAAAACTTACATTTAAACTTATACTCACTAGTTTTTACCGAAATATATATGTGAGTTCGACAAAATTATTTAAAAGATGAATAGATCATAATGCTCTATATTTAAAAAAATAATCAACAAAATAAAAAAAACACAGTAAGCATCTAAAGATTATTTAAAGTTGTTTACGAATATCTTCAGTTAATGTATCAAAAATTGTTGAGTCATTTTTAATCAAATCAATGATTCGTTTACGAGCTTTTTGGACTACACCATACCATAATGATGAAAAACTAGCAAAACGTGTCTGAAGTACAACGATAATAATAGCTGAAATTAATATTTGATCGGTAATATTTGGATTTGTTGATTGGAATACAGAAAGAGACTTTCCAGTTAATCGTTTGATAGTATCATCATCTAAATTCCATAGGCCATCAAACTTTTGTTTATTGATCAAATAACGAACGATATCTTGATCAGATGAAGGCCATACTTCCTTTCTTGGAACAACCACTTCAAGTGCACTTTCATTAGATATATCCATACAACACTCGTTGTCGTCTACTAGTTGACTTATCTGGGCACTCATTGTTGATGCAGCTGATGAACGCCTTGAGTACTCTTGCCGTCTATTAGAAGTATTTGCACATGATAATGTGCTGGTAGGCATTGCGCTGAAACGTAGAGAGTTAGACTTAACATTCACTGCTTGTGGAACCATTCTATTCCGACCAATACCACCAGTGGCACCTCCAGCAGCAAAAAGAAGTCTCTGAGGAGATCTGAACAAATGTTGATCATCAGCAGAAATTTCAATAGG
>JAJEKB010019679.1:0-12840 GCA_022393335.1 Macrotrachela quadricornifera
TCGATTTTTTTGATTGCTGATCCGAATTACAACAACTGACTATATATAGATAAGCGAACACAAGAGAAAAGGAAAAACCAATATATCATATAGGAATAAGCTATAGTTGATATGTCATTGTTGATATGGGAAAATACTAGAATGTGATGTATTTCATATATAAGATTAATCCATAACAGCATATAGTTAGTATCGTTGAGGTTGCCCTCGATAACAGTAATTCCCTACTCAAATATAAAAATTCATTTTTTACGAGAATATCGTATCGTATAAAACAAAATAACATTCAAATTTATTTTTCTATTATAAAACATACGATTTTGCACTAAAATAAAAGTTCAATAACTATTCAATATACTTCTCATTTTTGTAAAACACTTACATCCTTAATAAGAACAGAGGGAGAGGGGTAGCGGATTATTTTAATTATTTCTTTTTTCAAACAAGGCGCGCCTTATAAAAATTGTTTACGTCAGTAAATCCCGCAGCAGTAAATCCTGTACACGATTTAATATATCTGCATAAATGAAATGTAATAAAATTAAATTGAAAAGAAAATCGGAAAAAGTCTTTTCCCAATATTGGTCTTAATTAAATTTCAAAGTTGACTCCGAAAATTTATAATGATTGTTAAATTAATTCAATGCATCGAATGAAAATAGGTTAATCAGGATCATTAATAAGCAGGAATGATTCTGCTGATTTCAGCTTTTGCTTGTCTGCATAAAATTTTCATTAAGCAAAATTTTTTTAGAAATTACCCTCTGATCCAAAGCAAACAGATAATCAATTATCAAAAGACTTGACTCAGCAAATATTGAACGTCGCAATACAAAAAGCTGAGAGCTATGACAAAGAAGTAAAACACAACAAAAAGGTCATATTCAACCATGTCAGCATACAGTCATCACAGCTATTGAAAATCGTGGACGAAATATGATCGAATGGCTCAATAACACACACAAAAAAAATTCAATTAGCATTTCCCATTCCACTAAACACCATCAATTAACTTGTAACAGATATTCTTCCATCGTAAAAAAAAACATTCTCTTCATCATATTACTTATACCAGATTGTTGTTTATTTTAATTCTTAAATAAAATTCTAGACTCATCAGCAAGATCAAAACATGTAGTATGTCGTGGTAGTTATACTTCGCCTACCCTCACCCTACCATCGCCGGAATTCGCGAGAAATTCGTGGGATCAGGTCGTTTCCCATTGTACGGCAATCACATGGGTAAAACCATACAGAGAATATCATTTTTTTTATAAACTTATAAATTATTTATTCCAGAAATAAATAAATGTGTCGTGTCCTATTCCTGTTGAACTTGTAAAGAAAGCTCTATTTCTTGTAACCAAAATCAAAAAATAGCATGCCATTCATAGTAGCATAGCCGCTAAGAATACAATGTCCCTATCCTCCTGTAAATTTTTTGCCTTCTTGTAAATTTTTATTAGAAACCGAGGAACTATTCTACGTATCCAACGTCAATAAACTTGTACGACTTCGGTAGAACGGAGAGGATTTCTTGCACAACTGTAGCAGTTTTCCATAAAAAAAATACAATTAATAACAGAGAATCTTGTATAAGCCTGTCATACGATCTTCATTTTCAAATCAATTTCGAAAAGAAATTATGTAGATTAAATGAAACTGATACCATAAGGTATAAGTTAGTGCAATAGCAAAAAAAAACAGATTAAATAGAGTATATCAACGAAGGCGAAGTTGGCATTGTTTTATTCAGTGCATCTATTGACAATAACTCGATTTAATCGAACTATATGGCTTCTCTCTCATTGATATTGTTGGCTATATCAAATATATACGTTTTTGCTGAAAGTTTACCAGGTACGTTGCTGAGCATAAAATTGATTGACATAAATTCTGCTACTGTCGTAAATTCTTCCTCGCGTCAGATGCATGAGCCACACTATCGTTCCTTATCTCAATTCCGATCAATGTATTGTCTAAAAAATATAACTTATCAACAGAATCTCTATATGTTAAAATAAAAAACTTACGCGAATTCTTATATCTTATCTTATAGAGAAGATATATGCGATTGTAGTTAAGTCTTTCTTCTTAGTTTCCAATCGATGAGTTGATCTTGAACGAGCCTATAGTCCTTTTTATTTCGTTTCTAATGTAAGTAGGCGGTACATGACATTACCGTACATAAAATGTTATATAATATAAAAGGATTTTCAATCCTATAGTCATTTTCTTCGTTTACCGATTAATCAACGAATTCTTTCGAAATTTAATTTTTTATTTTGAAATCATTTTGACAATCATATAGAAACCAGTCTTTGAAAACAAGCATATCATATTTTCGGGTTGCTATTGAGTTCCGATCACAAAATTTCATTGTTGATATCAAGAGTATGGTTCGCCCGAATCCACAAATTGTGGACATGACAGACTCTATCCTAGACTTACCGTCAAAAAAAAGAGAAGCTAAAGTCGATGAATGTACTATTGAAATTCAAGATCTGCCACACCTTCATTTCAGTTTAAAAGCGAGTGTCGTTTGTTTTAAAATTCAGATTAAGATCAAATATATCACCACTTGTCTTAAACTGACTACACTGTAATAAAATAGGTGTATTACCAAACCTTAAAAAACCACAGAAAAAGTTTCAATGAAGTTAAGAATCTAAAAAGATTGTCCTCTTGGATAGAAACCTGAAACCTGTTTAAGGTTTTGTACCTCCGTCGAAATCTCTGTTCGGTTTAGAGATACCATTGAACTCGAATAAACATAATGTGTAGAACGGTCGTCTTATTTCACGATATTCAACTTTGTGGAGTAGGATGTATTCTCAATTCGTACAAGTTATTGGATTGCAAAAATGTTTTCATTTAAAATATAGTAAATCTTGAACTTTCGTTCGATGTGATCACAAACACAGATTTTCGCAACAATGATACACTTTAGATTTTTCTGGAACTTTGCCCAACCAAGCTGATGTTATTTCTAATACAGATATTTCAACATATTCCTCAGATATTCAATTGATCATTTATGTTGCTAAACACCTAATGTGGGAATAGAGAGTCATCAACTGACTATTTTTGTGGAATACTATACTACTAGCGGGGGGTACCCGATGTTCGTGGAGAAACTTTCATATTGTATACTTGACATCTTAGAAGACAACAGAAGATGTAGACAGGGATGTGCTTAGAAGTTTTGCATCTATCACCACAACATGTCTCATCATGCATACCAGGAGTAGGTAACGCCGGCTATATACCACGCCAACTCCAACTCTACTTTAACTATAGCCTAAGAAGGTGTTAACTACAGTGTTAAAGTTGCCCATCACTCGTGCATACACACGCCCAAGCTAAAGCGCGTTAGCTCACCAAATGCAGTGTGGATCTGAGTGTCTTTCTTTTACTCATGGGCACTTCAGTGTGTTGCGACCACACATTACATATTCCGTTGTGCACACCAGGGATGGACAGCTACATCTATGTATCACTTCAATTTTATCTCCGAAGCGCTCCACTCCACTGCAACTCCATCTCTATTTCAACTCTGACTTAGAAACAAGTTAAGTCTAGCTTTGAAGTTGTCCAAATCTGGTCCATACATTGATACCTACGCTAAAGTGCGATAGTTCGAGAAATATCACCTCGAGAGTGTGAGTGTTGTTCTTTTTACTCATATATGCTATCGTGTGCCACACCCGTGCCCAGTGCAAAAAGTAGTAGTAAATAAATACTCCGAAAATCGAAGAGAATTTTCCAAAATTTCTAAAAAATCGATGAAAATCACGGTTCATTAAAGCTGCCTGAAACTACATCCAATCGTCCCCTTCTCCATTCCTTCGGTCGCACCTAACGCATCAAGACTTTCATCTGGCGCTGGAGCACTGTCATGGAAAATTTGGTGGCGCTAGCTATTACAAGGACCAAATACATGAAGAACAGACAAACAAATATTCTTCTATGTATATGTAGATATTTGAAATTTAACAAAAGATAAGTGAGATTTTTGATAAGCTCAAACTTTTGTCGCAGGACTTACTTTTTAGACTATAACTCAACGATGCCTTTTATCTCAATCGTACACAAAATAAATACGAAAACATCGAATTTAATCCGAAAGTTCTGTGCACTACAAAAAGCGTAAGGATGGTTAGAAAGTTTTGGCACAGAATATTTGGATGTTTTTCGCGCATCTAAATGCAATGAGAAAGAGTAAAACGTAGTGAGCTAGAAGCAGAATTTGATGCTCTTTCAGAATATATAATCAGAATTTTCCTATGACTTTGGGCTATTGAGAAAAAAATAAATCTTTAAAAGCCTCAAAGATTCCCTTTTGTGAGGTTCATCGCATCTCCTGAAGAAATCAAAGAAACTCTTAAAATGCATAGTATAGTAGTCTAATATTTCCTCTACACGACGCTCAAAAATAGGAGACTTATGATGGAAAATCATTCTGCCTAAAAATTTTAAGTCAGAAAAATTATGATTTTTAGCGTGATAAATTTTTAAAATGTCTTTGTTGCTCCTAAAGGATTGGCAGAAAAGATAATCCAAATATACTGTTTGTAGAGAATTAATTTCTGTATCTTCTAGTATATTTAATAAAACTTTATAGAACGCCTGAAACAAATTTCATTTATGTTTTTTAAAGATTTATTTTTAACTCAATAGACAAAAGTCGTAAAAAAATTCTGATTTAGCTCATTATTTCTTACTCCTTCCCATCGCGCATAAATATATGAAAAGTAGTCAAATGTTTTGTGCCAAAACGTTTTGACCACCCGTCATGAGACAGATAAGTCATTCTAGAATGTCTGGAAACCAAAATTATCATAACTTTTTTTTATAAGCACGATTTCTGTTGATTGTTGTTCATCCGAAAGGATTTGGGATCGAATACAACTCATATTTTAACTCTACGACTTCATTTTTATCATAGCTTAATTTTTATTGGTTACTGTTCAACCGCGATGGAGTTTCGATGTAAATTGAGTACAGATTCGAGTTCTCCGATCCAGAAAACCTCTAAATAACATATTCGTGATCGAAAGACAGAGCCCTAATTTTAGATCAATAAGGCTGTTCACAACATTGGAACCATTTCCTGCATAAATATGTTTGTCATATAGATAACTGAGGTTCCTTATTTTCTTTATGTATTATGTATCATTTAGTAATAGCTCGTAAGGCTCTCTATTGAATAGTATACAATAAATGAGGTTTTAATTCACTCCGATAGAAAATTTTCTTACGAGAACGGCGATATATCGATCTTCTCAAAGAAAAACTATAGGGAAAAAATCAGTATTGTTGCAATAATTCAGAAAGGGCTCGTCCAATCAGGCTTATCTTCGAACTCGAACGGCCGGACGAATGCACTGATCGATTCTATTAGCGTACCCATTTTTTGTGAAAACTAAAGAGAGGCTCGACAGATGTACTGATAAAACTCTGCGAAATCAGAGATATTTTCGAAAATATCTTGCGATTTCCTTTAAAAATGATTACTTCAAATAGAAGTGAAATCATGATCTATGTTTTGTTTGTGGTAGAAATTTTATCCTCATTAGTTCATTTCTGGTTCACATTCAGAAACAGTCAAAAAGAGAACAATGCTCTTATTATAAAAAAAAAACGCTCACTTTAATCTTATTTAATAGCTATTTAATTCATTCAGATGTTTCTTCCAATCTATTTCCTTCGGTTAGCCTTGTTTCTACACAAAAATCATCGCCTTATTTTCCAAAGACAGCCCAACTAAACAATGAAACTGCGATCACTCGCATATGTACGTAGTGATTTCTATAATCGCTATCGCTATCCCTTTTTCGATAGTTCGATTTCCGAGAAATTATTCCTCATATATAAGTCCAAAATCTGAACAATGAAAAGAAAATAAGTTCAATGAATCTATGACTATTAAGCTCCAGAACTTGGGCTACTCTATCTTTTAGTAGCAGCAGGTCACAACAAAACGTGATTTACAACGACCTATGGAATTCGAAAAAAAGTGATTAGAATATATTCTTTGTATGTTTTAGAAAATGTCTGTCAAACGCCATATGGTCTGCCTAACAAGTATACCACTGGCAATTTTCCACGTTTCGTCATAGTCAATGATTTCAATAATGACAAAAAAATGGATTTAGCGGTAGCTCACCTTAGTGAAAACTACACCAGTGTGCTGCTTGGCAATGGGAATGGAACATTTCAGAATCAAATTACGTCTTTTATTGGTATTCCTTCAAGATGTGTAGCAGCAGGCGATTTTAATCATGATAATAATCTGGATATAGTAATCGCCAATGATGACGGCACTCGCATACTACTTGGCAATGGCAATGGGACGTTTCAGAATCAAACAAAATACTCAACTGGTCTCTTCGCATCATCTGTGGCAGTAGGTGATTTTAACAACGATACCAAACTGGATTTTGTAGTAAGTAACGGTCAAGAGGGTACCGTCAGCGTAATGCTCGGTAATGGGGATGGTACTTTTCAAGAATTAAAGAAGTATGAAGTTGGCACGAATCCATCATCTGTGACAATAGGTGATTTTAACAATGATATGAAACTAGATCTAGCAGTGGCTAACGAAGATGCTGAAAGCGTGAGTGTACTGCTTGGCAACGGAGATGGGACATTTCATACTCAAACCAAATATGCAGTTGGCATTGGTCCAATGTCTGTGATAGTAGGCGATTTCAATAATGATGCCAAAGAAGACCTTGCGGTGGCCTGCGGCATGTGGGATAGCGTCAGTCTGCTGCTTGGCAACGGAGACGGTACGTTTCAGAAACAAAGGTCGTATTCGGTTGGTAGCTCTGTAGAATCTGTAATAGCAGGTGATTTCAACAAAGACTCTAAATTGGATTTAGCCGTGGTCACTTTCCAGTACGCCAAAATTAATGTACTACTTGGAAATGGAGACGGAACGTTTCAAAAACATATAGACTACAGCGCTGGATATAGCCCGTTTTCAGTGACTCTGGGCGATTTTGATGAAGACAATAAATTAGATCTAATAGTAACCAACGCTGACACTTATGTCAATGCACTATATGGCAATGGGGATGGAACATTTGTGGATTCTATGACGTACGCAGCTGGTGAAGAGCCAACCTGTATAGCAGCAGGTGATTTCAACAGTGATAATAAACTAGATCTAGTAACATGCAATGACGGTAGCGTTACTATACTGATTGGCGACGGACATGGGACATTTCATCATCATACGAAGAGTAAAGTTGGTCATCGTTCATACTCTGTGACAGTAGGTGATTTCAACAATGATACAAAACTAGATCTAGCATTGCCTAACCAACATGAAAACACCATCAGTGTGATTTTTGGCAATGGAGAAGGAACATTTCATAATGAAACAGAATATTCAGTTGGTGGTAGACCATTGTTTGTGACAGGTGGTGATTTCAACAATGATGACAGATTAGATCTAGCAGTGTCCAACTCTGATGATGATAGTGTCAGCGTGCTACTTGGTAACGGAGATGGAACGTTTCAAAGTCAAATGGCGTATGCAGTTGGCCGAGGTCCACGAGATTTGACAGTAGGTGATTTTAACAATGATAAAAAACTTGATCTAGTAGTGGCCAACTATGATGACAGTGATAACAAAATCAGTGTACTGCTTGGTAACGGAGATGGAACATTTCAGACTCAAACTAAGTATGTAGTCGGCCATGGTCCATACACTGTAACAACAGATGATTTTAACAATGATAATAAACTAGATTTAGCAGTGGTTAACGCCCTTGAAGATACTATCAGTGTACTGCTCGGTAATGGAGATGGAACCTTCCAGAATCAGACCAAGTTTTCCACTAGTTATAGCCCACAATCGATCTTATCAGCTGATCTAAACAATGATTCTAAGCTGGATCTAGCAGTAGTCAATAGCGAGGGTAATTCCGTGAGTGTGCTGCTTGGTAACAGAGATGGAACCTTTCAAAAGCAATTATTATATACGGTTGGTCAAGTTCCTGTATTTATGACGGCAGGTAACTTTAAAAGTGATAAGCAAGTGGATCTAGCAGTGGCAAACTTCAATAACGATAATGTTTCCGTTCTTTTAAACTTATGTTTTTAATCTATCCATTTATTCTTAAATGGTAATAAAAGATTTGAAAAACTATTCCAGCTGTGTTGATTAATATTCTCTGGGAGATCGGACAAATCGTTGCAATAGTTCAAACTAAAAAATATTTGGGCATTTTAATTATTTTTTGAAGAAAGTCACAGGGAAAAGTGAAGAAAATTACAGAGAACAAGAATTTGAAAACTAAATTGGAAAATGATTCATGTATTTAGAAAAGATTTTCCTTTAGGTATATCTGAAAACTAGTTCTTTATGAAACTGCTGAATGACATGGCTAGAGATGCAACGGTGACGATAACCGCTATACTCCGGTAACCGTTTCATCGGTTACTATTATGCACGAATCACTGCTCCAGCAATAAACATCATCATTCATCAGTATGCACCGATATTGATCCATAAACATCGGTATTTCTTAGGTCCTCAACTACTATACTACAGAACAGAGTACTGCGCGGGTACAGTTTTTCATACCCGTACCCGACCCGTACAAAAGTTTTCTACCCGTATCGTTCAGGTCCTTTATTCATAAATAAATTCACCGTTTTCTGAAGAAAATAAACAAAAACTAAAGAAAATCAAAGCAAGAATTATTGTGTATAGTAAATCTTTTTTCTAATCAATAGTAATTTACAGACTCAGAACTTACCTAGACTAGATCAACTTAAGATTTCCAGATCCGGACTCGACGGGCTCTAGTCGACACATTCTTGGATGACTCAGCTGACTTATTCACTTTTTGAAGTATACATAAATCTCGGATTTAACTCCGAGGTTTCCGCATGTATTTTAGCAAAAAAATTATTTGGAAAAATTCAAAAACTAATAGTGCCATTCGATTCCTCGACCTGGATTATCTTTGGTCAGACGTTAAGCGTCAAGTTGAGCTTGAAGTGTGATTTTTTGAGCGATTTTTCTAAGAACTTGTTTTTTTGACCTTTGACCCCGACGACAAGCAAGCAAGCAAGCAAACTATTTTTTTTCATATGACCCTCCCTTCAGTCGAGGGAATAAATACTATAAAATTTAGCTAAAAAGCCATCTGATGAGACTCTTGAGCAAGCTCGAAATCAGTGAAAAAAAACACTTCTTCCATAGGAATATCCAAGCGAATATGTAATTATTTCAATAGAGGCTTGTGTAAACAGCTAAAAAACAATTATTAATCATTGTATTCCATCAACTCTAATTTTCTATGCAAACATACAACACAGCTAACCTTCAGCGATATTGTGTCTAAATGAAGATAAATTAGAAAATCAGATAGTTTAACGGTAGAACAGCCGATCGGTTATCGGAAGATGTGAGTAGAATTCCTGCTCTGGATTAATGATCCTCGTTCAACAAGTTGTTCGTACTTGTTGAGACATATTCACTGTGGATGCACTCATTTGAAAACGATTTGTACTGATTGTGAACAAGTGAATTGAGTCGACAAATGTTAAACTCTTTATTTCCATCATCTTTAAACTCACACTCAAGATTGTGTTTATCGAAATGAATTGTAATGATTCTTAATGAATAGATAAAGACAAAAAAAAACCGATTTCATCGATGCAAATAGAAAAATCTTTTTGTGAAAATGTTTTATGGATTAGCCAATGAATAAATATCAGTTGAATTTAATTCTCTTGAATAAACACGAAATTCATCAATAGCTCCTCGATAAGGCGAAGGAACAATTGATAGAGAATTACATGTTCCTCCTGCACTAACTTGAACAGCTTGAAGAGAATTTCCTAATGTTAAAAGATTAATTTGACTAGAAGCTAAATATTGCATTGGTCCTGTAGTACCAACATATGTACCATTGACATATAGTCGCCCTAGTCGAACTTTTTTATTCAAGCGCTTGGCAAGACTTGAGCTCAAGATGTGTCCATAGCGCATGCCTTTCTGTCCACAGGCAAGCGCTTGAACGCTTGCATGAGTCATGCGTCCGTATCAAGATAGTCATGCACTGAACTCATGACGATCATATAAAGGGATAGCTTAGAAACAATCAATTTGAATAAAAGAACTACAACTTTTCTATCCGAGATTAAATGACGATCCTTAGTGTTTCCACTATTTAAGTCGGACTAAATTGATTTAGATTGCCTTTTCGTTTTCTTACTTACAATATTTATTTTTTTAAACTATGAATTTTTATTGATAACTAGTTATTGTGGGCGTTAAATTGACGAAAAAAAGAAAGAACAAAAATTGGTTCAAATTGATATTAAATGGATTATATTTATCAACTTATCATGCTTGAGTATAGGTGTGAAAATGAATGAGTATGGATTTAGGGCTGACACCAAGGGGAAAAAAGTAGCATTTCGTACTTCTGAAGTACAGAGAAGTATGAAGAATTACGGAAGTCTGCTTTTTCCCCCTTGGCTGGCACTTTATCTTTACTTTACTCGGTAAAGTAAAGTAAGCCAACTTTATCCGACAAATAAAATAAAGTGAATTACAATATTTTAAGTTTATCATTCATTCACTAGCCCAGCATCATGCATTGGTAATACCACAACACATCAAAATCTTTCAGAAATATTTGCTTGTGTATTAAGTGAAGAATAAAGTAAAATATGCATACTCTGCATTACCGAGTAAAGTAGAGAATACTTTACTTTACCCGATAAAGTAAAGTATGCGTATTTTACTTTATTTTTCGCCTATTTTATGGAAAAGTATTTTGTAAAAATATTAGCACATACTGCAGCATTATCAATATACAATGCTGAACTAATGAAACAACGATAGACTTAAAATATTGTAATACATTTTAGTGTATTTTTCAAGTAAAACGGACTTACTTTACTTTACTTTTCCAAAGCAAAATAAAAATAAAGTGCCAGCCCTAGTGTGGATGCTATAGTTCTCTATCAGTAAATTGACTCTAATTCCTTTAAAGTCTGATGAAAACAGCATTTACAATATATTATTCGATACGTCTCGAAAAACTCTTCAACATGAGATATTTGGTTCTTAATATCTCAATAAGTCACCTTGGTCGAGAAAGTCCTTTTGAACACCGTGGTCAGAACTTTTGATTCACCCTAAATACTTGCTTGTTCAAGATACACAAGTGCTTGAACAAGGAGTTCAAGTACATGAAAAAGAACAATAAGCGATAGGACAAGAATCTCAAGCGCTTTAACTTTTTTAGTCGTCTCAAGTCTTGACTCAAGATGTGTCCATAGCGCATCCCATTCAGGCTCAAGAAACTCAAGATTTGCATGCGCTTGCTAGGAAAAGTTTGACTAGGGCGTTGTCCATTTGCTAATGAAAAAGTATTAACAACATGTGTCCAAACATTCGCAGGTAAAATAGGACCAATAACTTGTTGCGGTGGACCACTCCAACCTGCTGCAATGATTTGACCTGTAGAAGAAAGTCCCATTAAAGCAGCACACCAACCATTTCCATTGGTTGTTGTAGATAAATGAACGAGAATTGATCCATTTGTTAATGATGGACGAACCCATAATGCAATAGAATATGGATAATTTATAATTCCAATATGAACAAATCCACGCATCTAGAAATTTCAATGTGAGGAAAAAAAAATAATATGAATTTGATTTACTTGATAATATGATGAACTCGAAGTAAATTCAATGGCTTGATTAGCTCATCCAGTAATCGATGTCAAACTAGCAGCAGTTACTTGAAGACGTAATGAACCTGAATCAGTATATGATCCACCATCAAATGATTGCCAAGTAATCAATGTTGCATCATTTAAAATTTCTGTTGCATTTTTTGCTCGCATTACTAATGAAACTTCATCAATATAACTAAACAAAAATCTTAGATTAAATCAAAAAAACAAAAACGAATTTTGTTTTTCTTTACCCAGAAAAAGGATTATAAGAACCGAGAACTTGTTGAGTTGTTCCAATACTAATTGATCCTGATAAACCTTTATAAGGTGCTGTCGATGTTCGACTTGCATCTAATTTTCCATTCAAATAAATTTGTTGTATTGATGTTGAATTATCATAAACAAATGCAACATGATACCAATTATTATTTTGTATTATCGTTGTACCAGTTAAATCATCTGAGAAAAAAGCTAAATGTAAATAAAAATTTCGTATTTGATAATGTAATGAATGACTCTGATTTGCAAATTCAAATTGTCCAAATAATCCATAATCAGCAGCTGTTAAACTAACACAATAAATCCATAATTCAACTGTAAAACTTCTATAAGCTAAACTTAGGGATGGGCGATTCCGCATCGGAATCGGTACCGGGATCGGGAATCGGCGAGTCTGATACCGATCCCGATACTTAGAAAATTTAAACTCCCCGATCCCGATACGATACTTAAAAAGTCAGATCTTATCCCGATCCGATTCCGATCTCAATTTAGAAAAAAATTGGTATCGTTGCAGGTTTTTGATTATATTGTTTTAAAAATAAAACCTTAAATTAAGTGTTCGAATATTAATCTGAATAACATTTGGTAAAAGTAGCAATGATAGTGCTTATGAAAAACTACATTTCGAGAAAAAAAAACAAGATTTGTTAGTTAATTTACAACAATTTTTTTAGTCAAAATTTACGTAAATTAGAAAAAAAACTCGTCTTCATCATTTTGATGATCATCATCTTCCTCTTCGTCTTGAAAATGATCATTTTTATCTTCATTGAAAAGTTCTTTGATTGAGTTGCGTAATAGGCTATTACATCAAATATATTTACCTCATTCCGTTCTC
>JAJEKB010019681.1:0-10517 GCA_022393335.1 Macrotrachela quadricornifera
ACATAACAATGATCTGTCTTCATGTGCTTTTTCAAGCAAGAGAGAGAAAAGAAGAAAAAAAACAAGTTGCATGATGGAAGAGAATAAATAAAGAAAACGAACATGTGCTGTATATGCTTTTTTTTTTCTTCGTTTTCTGTTACATTTTTCTTTTTCTTTCTATTTTTCTATGAAGTAGTGCGTCATCGGACGTGTTTATTTCTTTCAACTATTCTTCGTGAAAGAAGAATATCGATTTATTTGAGATGCAAGAAAATGAATATTCACACAATGAATCATCATCAATTGATTATCATTTGGATTATTTAGACGAATTTTTACAATTAAGATGTGCTCCAGACTTGATTGCTATGGGTTTATTTCCAAATGCAAAAGAAATTACTGAAACATATGCAGTGTGGACAGCAATACGACGACACATTTTTCCACAATTATCTACATTGACATCGTCCATGAATGATCGTCAAAATGCAATTATTGTTGTAGGTGATGGAATGACACCTCGTACAGCTGCTCTATGTTCATATTTAACTAAAGGATTATGGAAATGTTTTAGTATTGATCCAATGCTTCAATATGATAGTTATACTGATATGACATTTATTTATCGACAAAGTACTACAACAACTGAACATTGTCAAGAATGGAAAAGTATTAGAGGATTACGAATGGCACGTGCAAAAATTCAAACAGTATCTATTAAATGTCGACAAGCAATTGTTGTTATGATGCATGCTCATGTTAGTATTGAAGATGCCATTGCAGCTGTAGATGCATCAGATGGTATTCTTGGTATTGTTACATGTCCATGTTGTAAATGGGCACCTTTACAAGAAACATGGCTCGGACAAATACCACATCAACAATATACAGATACTAATTTATTAAGTACCAAAAATCAAATGAATGTTTGGTGCTTTCCACAAGGTTGTCATAGTAAATCATACACTATTACGACTCATTCGATTAGTAATACAACAGCTGAACGTAGTGTATGGGGAATTGAAACAAGTATGACTGAAACTATCTTATCCAGTCGAGATGGAGTTAAACAACGAGCTATTGACTTATGGCCACAGATATTTTCTGAGGGTATTAAAGCATTTGATACTTCAGATTTGGATCAATCATCAGGTATGAATATATCTAACAAAATGAAAGATTTACATTTTATTCAATTGATTTTAGATGATTTAGACATGTGGCCATGGGGATCAACAGTTTGGTCACCTAAAGATATTTTACCATTGGTACAATCATGTTCTGTTTCATCAACATTACCTTCATGGTTTCAAAAACCTATATTACTTGTTGGAACAATTGCTGCTACACGACGATGTAAACATTCAATTTTTTATGAATTAAATACATGTGCGATGCCATCAGAACAACTTGAAGATATTCTTCGATATACCTGTCATTTATCAACTACAGCTAGTACAACTGAAGAAAACATCCAAGCATCAAATAATACATTTCCTGCATTATTGAAATCTGCTGATCGTATATGGACATGTGTCGAATATCAACGACATCTTCAAGCTATTGCTGCTTATGATCCAACAGTTGAACGAAAAACAAAAAGAAGAAATCTACAAACAACAACGATTGATAATGATCGTGTTAATATTATACTTTCTTCATTATCTTATGAAGGAAAAACTACATGTTCTAGTGAACATACAACTTCAACACCTTCACAATCTGAAAATGATCCAAAAGTAAAATTATTTCATGATAATCCACAACCACGACAATCATTATTTCCTTGGGCTATGTCTTTACGATCCGGTGATATTTTAGTTGCATATTGTCAATTAGGACGGAATGCATCTCAAAAACCACAATTATGTTTAGTCGATGGAATTTTATTATTTGATAGTATGCTATATATGATTGGTATCGATCGTCGTATACTATAATGACAAGAAATGATCAATCTACTAGATTAGTCAATAAATTCTATTTTTTGAATAGAATGTCATATGAAAGTATAAATAAAAGTGAATAAAAAATTTTTTTTATTCAGTTAAAAATAATTTTAAAAAAATTGATTGAAAATAAAAACTATAAAGAACTGAGAATCGTAAAGCTTAACACATTTGATTGAACGTATTCAACCACGGTTAGAAAAAACTTTGAATTGCATCTGGATACACGTTTGCTACACAATGTATTTAAACGGAATCAAAAAATAATAATATTGCCTTTACACATTTCTGAAAAACATTTAATACGTTTAAAATCTCTAAAATTATTGCTCTAGAAGAATTAACTGTTTAATCAAAATCATCGGTTTATATATATTATATTCATCTGAACTTCATTAGACTTCTTAATAAAAAAATGTTCAGATGACAATAAAGTAAACAAAAAAATTCAATTAAAAATACAGCAAATAATCTATTTTTCTCTAAAGTTTCTATGAATAATAATGAGATGCATTTTTGTAATAATTTACAGCTATCTAATATCCTTTTATCAAAATGCTTAATACTATTATTTAAATAATATAATTAATAACTTTTCATCATATATTTCTATTAAATAGATTGTATGCATAATTATCTATTCATTAAATTCTTCGATGGAATTATTTATTATTTTATTTAAAAAACAATGAAAATGTTAAAAAAGATATAAATGATAAATCATGGTATGCGTTAAATCTCTTAATGTCGAAAAATATATATCACATTAAAATAAAGTATTTAATCAGTGAAATTCATATTTGAAATAGATTTTATTGAAAAACGTTCTCCATCAATAAAAAGTTATCGATGATATTAATGTTCATCAAATGTATTTTTTTTTGTCTTAACTATGATTTTGATAATGAATTTTATACAAAAAAAAAAAGTGATTGGTATTCTTTTCATTATTTAAAATATCTTATAAATAAAAAGCTTTATTAATCGTTTGTATCCACAAAACTTATACTTGATGATAAATATGTTTATTTTTATTAAAGTTCATACAATTTAATTTATTTTTTCATTTGTTAAATCAATTAAAATATTTGTTGTTATTGTTGTTGTTCAATAACTTTCATACTCATACATTTTTATTTTAACTTGATTTGAATATTATTCAAGAATTATTTTAACAATTTGTTCTAAACATGGTCGTAATGCATCATTATACATTATATGAAAATATAATTTTGATGTGTCATCAACAAAAGAGAATTTCAACGTTCTTCAATATCTAGTTTTTTCATTATAAAGTTGAGATGATTTTAATTGAATATGTGAAAGCATATTAGATATTCGAGAATGATTATATACAGTCAATTCAGTTTTACCTTTTCATTAGAACATCATTGATTTCCTAACGATTATTTAAATCAGAGGAGTTAATTGAAAAGATTTCTTCTAAATGAATAAAATATTTATCTTAAAATTCAATGCATTCAAATTGTAATTAATTATTGCATGAATAACAACAATTCCAGATATACAAATAGTTAGAGTAGTTTTATTAACTTTTAATGTATTTAATTCAACATTTGAGATAACTAGTTCCCAAATTGTACCTTTAAACAGATGCTTATATGATTGAGATAGAAAAGTTTAAAGATTTGTAAAATAATCACTTATTATAAGGTCTGAAGTTTTAATTCATTTCTCTCGTTTTATAATCACTAAATTAAATCTAATAATGCTTCTTAATTAACAACGAATCATATCTTTTAAAAGTGTTACAACTCTAATCAATATTTAATATTTGACAAATTATCTGAAAGTCAAAAATAAATTCTTTCGTGTTACAAGAAAAAGAAAATTATTACATATATATCTTAAATAGATTGAATCTCGTCTAGGAATAATATAAAAAATTTTCGAATGGTTGTATATCAAATTTCATAATTGAAATTGTCAATCATTTTGATTTCGCTAAAATTTCGAACTGATTTTACTCTATAAAATTCAACTATGAATTTATTCAATTGTTTATTATGATACACAATCATTTGAAAAGCAATATAAGCATATTTAATATCTTTCAGATAAATATGTCAGTATTAAACAAATCAATTGCTGAGCTTGTTAAAACAACACAACGGGTGAGAAATATAGTGATGGTCAATCCATAGCTTCGCATCACTGCTTCTGAATAAGATTATTGTTATAAACATGGATTATGATACATTGATAAAAATCAATATATGAATAAAATGACTTTTAAAACTTGTAGAAGCCTGATAGTCAAAGACAGTGGAATTGCATCTCAATGAATAGGTATATATACAATTCAATTGAGCTTATTCTATCTATAGATAGAGGACTGTATAAACTATACGCATAGACAATAGTACAAATAGAGCAATGCTTTCTATTGTTTTTAAATACAATTAGTTCGAGAACTTTTTTAACGTACCATGTATTTATCATCATTCATAGTTATAATTTATAAACAATGAATAATGCGAAATATTTTTCGAATATGACAAATATGTGCAATACCATGATAGCGTAACTCTTGCACTATCTTGTAAATAAATACTTTCTTTTTTTTTTAGAAGATAACCTTTGAGAATGTAGATTCATTTTGAAACTATGATTCTAATAGAATCTATCATCTAGTAGATGTAAGAGTTTAATGAGAAACTACTTCTAAAAAACTATATGCTTCATAAAATATGTTACTACGCAAAGAGTTAATATTAATATTATGCAAACAGGAATGAAATAAATGATAAATTTCGTTGAAATGTATAAATTTAATATTTTTATTTATATAATTTCTTTATATAGAATAACGTAAGATCTCAGATTTTTCTTACGATAAAATTTAAGATTAATTTATATTAGTAAAAATAATGTGTGACTATTAGAAAAGAAATTAAGATGATATGGATAAAATTGAATTCTATTATTGAAATAATAAAAGCAAAAGATTTCGTAGAAGTCATTTTATCGATTTTAAGTTTATATTATTCAAAATTTCTTTTATTCTATATATGTATGTTAAAATTTGAATGTGAAATGAAAGAGAATAATCATCAGTGTATATAACTATAAAAGTCCAAAGACGCTTTTATGATGGTTATCTTGTTTAAAAAAAAAGTGAAGGTGATGAGAGAAGTGTGGCAAGATAAAGATAACAGATATCAAAGAAGAATATTATTTATTCTCAGTTAGATTCAAACAGTTTCATTGTCATTGATGATACAGATATATTACTTTTTTTGCGTATTTTAAGATTATAATGGCTTTCACACCATATCAATTTTTTCTTGCTGGTCTTATGTTAGTAACTGGAACTATTAATACTTTATCAACAAAATGGGCTGATAGGTATTGATCATTAACTTTATTTTAATATGAATTTTAAAACTAATATTTTTAGACAAAATGCAACTTTTTGTAATCGAACAGGCGAAGCAAAAACTTTTGAGCATCCATTTCTCCAAGTAAATGTTCTTTTTATTTTATTGAATTATTTTTTTTAAAAAATCGATTTAATTTAGGCTGTTGGCATGTTTTTGGGTGAATTTTTATGTTTATTAGCATTTAAATTTATTTGGTATTCAACAGCTCGTTATCGTATTGATCAAATGACATATAAAGGTGATGCATCATCAGCAATGGTTCGTTGTTGGCCAATACATATCAATAAAGATATACGTTTAGTTGATGGTGAACAAAAATTTAATCCATTCATATTTTGGATAGCAGCTATATTTGATATGCTTTCAACATGTTTATCTTATTTTGCATTAAATCTTACAACTGCAAGTTCATTTCAAATGTTAAGAGGATCAGTTATGGTTTTTACAGCTATATTTAGGTAGAATAATATAATAATGAAAATCGATAATTAAATTTTTTATTTGTTTTTAGTATAGCATTTCTTAAAAAAAGATTAACTCGTGTTCATTGGCTTGGAATTATTACTGTAGTTGATGGACTTATTGTAGTTGGTGTATCAGATCTTTTATTCTCTAAAGAACCGGAAGGTGATCATACAAATGGTGAAAAACTTCTTGGTATCTTTCTTATACTTCTTGGAATGGTATTTACCAGTTGGCAAGTAGGAAAAGAAAAAACTTAAGAGAAAAACAAGTATATTACATATATTTTATACTTAGGTAGTATATGAAGAACGTTTTATTGGTAAATATAATATTCCACCATTACAAGCAGTTGGTTGGGAAGGTATATTTGGATTTTGTACACTTGGTCTTATTCTTATTCCGGTAAATACATTTGAAAAAAATCTATTAGATGGTATAATTTATTTTTATTAGTTTCATTTTATTCATATGAAAACATCAAATACTGGTCCAGATCATCGTCTTGAAGATATACAATCAGCATTTTGTCAAATGGGTGATAATTATAGAATTATTATTGCAACAGTTGGTAAGAAAATATTTTTATTTTTTTGTCATTTTATTTATTTAATCATTTAGGAAATATTTTTTCAATTGCATTTTTTAATTTTGCTGGTATATCTGTAACAAAAGAATTATCTTCAACAACACGTATGGTACTTGATAGTGGTCGAACATTAATTATATGGGCTGTATCATTAGCATTGCAATGGCAAAAATTTTATCCTTTACAAGTTGTAGGTTTTGTTCTTTTAGTTATCGGTAAGTTGAAATATTTATTTATTACAGTAAATATTGATTAATATAGGTATGGGTATTTATAATGGTGTATGGGCACATTTATTCCAACAATGTTTTGGATCACGTGCACCAGATCGTGAATCATTATTACCTAATTATGATGATATCAATGGATATAAGCAAGGTGCATCGGATGTTCCATCAGGTGCAGGAGTTTATGTTCCACCAACTAAAGACTCAGTTAATGCATAAATCATTAAATATTTTTTTTGTTTTTTAAAATGTGTATAGCAATTGTAATATTTTTCTAAAATTTATTCATTAAAAAAGAAACACAATTGTTGAGTACACGCTTAAAGAAATTAATTTTATTTTTCATGTTTATTGTTATCAATAAAAAAAAAACAAATTTAATTTATAGAAAATAAAATAAAAGAAAATGTATTGATCATTAATGAGTATATGAGACAAGTATTTTTATTCGATTTATGCATATGAAGTGCACGGAAATCAAAGTTGCAGTGGAATTTTGTCTTTGCATAACATAGACCATACGATGGAGAATGTCAAGAAGATCGAGAATATATATGCCTTGCGTCTTTCAAAACCTTTTTTCCAACTTTTCAACCGGAAAAAAGGTTTTGAACGATGCAAGGCACACATATTCTCGACCACCTTGAAATTCTCCATTGTATGGTGTATGTTATGCGAAAAAAAATTCCACTGCAACTTTAATTTCCGTGCATCTTACAATAAAAGATCGACTAAGAAATGTGAGACATATTAACCAACTACGGCGATGTTAAAATAGTACATCAAATGATATAATCCATGATGATCGGTTGCTATTGGCAGACTTATAGCCATAGAAAAACAAAGCAGGGAAGTGTAATATTTTAGATTTAGTGATTTCCATTCATGATCTTCTCATTTCATAGTAAAAAGGCAAAAGAAAAAATTTGTCGCATACTTGCACAGATGGTGAACTTTTCGCCTTTCTTTTAATTATCATAAAGTCAAAATTAGAACCTTATTATACTAAAAAATTATCGGATAATATACAAACTCTTTCAGAATATTTGTAATTTTAAAGAATATACTAAAATGTATTTAACGAAAATGACGATATATTATCCTTCTTCTATATTTTATGAATTTATCCATTAACTTAGTATAATCATAGAAATGAAAAAAAAAATAGAAGAATCATTTTTATCATCTTGCCACGTGTATAACATATCTATCATCTTGTATATTTATAATGGCTTCTTCAACGAATAAATGCTTGATTGATACATCTATTCTTCCATCGAATATCTTATCATTACAAGGTTATGATTTTTTCAAGATTGTTGAACATCTTACAAGTGATACTGTAGCCGATTTAATACGTATTCAAGCCATTCGAAATGTCCGAGTTTTTATGCTTGTTAATGATATATTAGCTGTACTTAAAGTCGATTCATTAGAACTCGATCTTATTAAAAGTCAAACTTGTTTTCGTCTAAAAAATAATAACTATCTTGTCAAACCTGGTATTGAAGCATCACTTCGTTATTTACGTGAATTATTTGCAGCGAAAATACATGAACATTATTATCCAAATGATAAACAACAAGTAGATGTTGATAATAATATCAATACATCAACTTCTCCGGATGATAATGTACAAGTCGGACAAAAACGTTCTGCTATACAAATATCATCTGAACAAATATCAAATAAACGTGGACGAAAATAATTATGATTAATATCTTAAAAGAACGATTTTTTTTATTATTTTATTGAAGAATTTTTAAATGTATTATTGTAGAAATTTTTGTTTTGTTTATTTCTTTTTTTGAACTCATTTGATAAAATAGAATTAACTCAGAATATTGTATCTATATTATTTAAATAAGATTAAAGAAAAATAAAAAGCATATATACTTTTTTTTTGATTTTTATAAATCATCTGCATATTACTTAATTCATAAGAACAAAATAAGAATATAAACCAACGTTATCAAAGATGAAAATCGTATATCTCCTAGATAAAAAATACAGACTCAATTACCTTTATGCCTTAATCAAAAACAAAAGAATGTAATGAATGAAGTGAATTTTATCGCGAAGGAAAATGATATAAATCGAAGTCAAGCAGAATTCATATAAGATTTCTTTTTAATCTAAAAATAAATTTTTAAAATGATGACTAAATATACAAGCTTCATCCTTCATTAACTACAATTTATGATCTATGCTTGATAAATACTCAATAGTTCCAGTTTCAATTACAAAATATTAAAGCATTAGAAATTAATACATGTGGTTGTATGAATTAGAAATAAATATTTCATAGTAATGCTAAATTAGTTTGATCAAAATCACTTATTTTCGTGAATTAGAGTTGTAATTGGAAGGATTGTTTATGGATATATGTAGTCTATTGCAACTTGACTTTCTTTATTTCTTGATCTATGTATCGAAAGTTTGAATTTTACGTCATAATACTTTCGAGAATGGAAAATCGAAGAGCATTTGTTGAAATTCGAGATCAAATCGATACTAACATAAGGTATTTCTTACTTTTTCTAATTTATATAAAAAGTAAATACCAATGAACAATAGTTGGATGAATACTAAAAGTAGCGATGAACATATTTTTTGTGTGACTTGTTATCGACTATAACTTAACAAAAACATTTTTTCTAATATTCAAAATATAAGTTATTTATTAAGACAAAAAATACACAAATTATAATACTATGCTATAAATTCAAAAACAATACAAAAAAAAATGTCACATTATTACTAAGATTATCTTATTCCCAAGTAATTTCTTCTAAGCATCTAGTATATGATAAACCAGATATACGTAATATTATTCTAAATTATTTTCTCTGTTCCATTTATACAATCACAGTATAATCAGGTGAAGAATACATATACTTATAATTTGATTATTTATTATAATCATTTCATGCTTAAATTATCCTTATTTTGATAGTCTGTTCGAATAGTATTGTATATGGATGTATAAAATAAATTTTACTCAACAAAATCTGCTATGTCATTATTAATTCATATTCTGAAAAAAGAAAACAAATAAATGAATAAATATTTTCGATTTGTATCTATACATTTGAAATAGTAGATACTATCATTAAAATTAATAATTAGTAAAAATATTTCAACAAGTTCGAAGAGTTAAATTTTATATGATCTTTTTTTTGATAAAAAATGATAACTTGAAGGTTTTTGTTGCCGATAGACAATATCCTTCCTATTATTGCTCAGAGTTCAAATTATAAATGAGGTTAAAAAAACCATTGGCTGCTGTCTTTTATATAATTGAAAAAAAAAGAATTGAGATTTTAAGAGTCTTTATATCTGTAGTTTTTCATTTCATATCATTATAGAAAAAATAATAAAGAAGATTACACTTATTTATTTTGACATTTATACTAGTAAATCTTTATAATTCTATTTTTTCTTATATATTATTTTTAGAATAAATCATCAAAAATTTTTCATTACTAATTAAGCAATTTTTTAATTTATTCTATTTATAATAATACATTATTTATTTCATAATTAAATCACATTACCTTTAGATATAAAATAGAATGAAAAAAAAAAAGATAATAAATGATTTCTTTTTTTCTTTCTTAAAATTATCAAATGACTAAAAATAGAAAAGAAAAAAAACATGTTATAATGTTCTTTCTAATTGAACCATCATAGTATGCTATATTCCTCTTTTATTTTATTCAAGAATCTCTACTACAAGTGAATTGCTACTCATCGATGTTTTTTTTTTTCTTCTTCATAATAAAATACTTATTCTATTCTATTATTTGATTTGATAATGATTTATATCTACTTAAATAATGAAATATTTTCGAATAAATTATTTATGGAAAATAATCTTTTTTTTAAAGTAATAAATTTTTTT
>JAJEKB010019682.1:0-10344 GCA_022393335.1 Macrotrachela quadricornifera
AAAATAATTTTCATTATATTTTATTGATTAAATTAATTTTGCTGTCTATCAGTTGTGGCCTTTGAGTACTTTTCTGCTTTTCTATTTACTTCGTTCTTGTTAAGTACATTGATCCGATGATTACCTTTTGCTTCGTATGGTGCACAAAATAAATAAATACGAAATGAATAATATTAACATGGCCATTTATTCTTTGATATTCATTCAAAATGTATAGAATCCATATACAGCATTTATAGTATGATTCTATTCTATCCAAACTATAGATTTGATGCGATTTTTAAGTACCAAGTAATTCGTATTTCTGTATTAGAACTACCATCTCTTTTGTCTTGTATATCATACTATATTTATGGAGATTATAAATTCGATTTATAGAAAAACAAAAATGGTGTCGATGAGTTGTTACAAGATGAATCTGTACGACATGTATATGAGAAAATATCTAAAAAAAACGGTAAAAGAAATAATATAATAGCTGAATTTAATTTAAATATCTTCATTAACAATGATTTCATTAGCGGAAACCAATTATATGTCGATAAAAAAAATCAAAAAAGAATTTTGTAATATTTCATTAAGCATAGCAATCTTTTTCTAACTCTTTATGTTTAAATAAACTTTAAGTCAAGATTTTAACTAAATCCTTTTTTTTCTCGTGAAAATCACAATCACGATTACCATTATTTCATAAGAATTCAAAACACTCGTTACTGAAACATTTCGAACAAATTCTCATAACAGTATTTGATAAATAAGAAGTTAATTAGAATTGTTACTTTTTATTAATCCTGTCAGGATTCCAAGAATTTTCTACACCTGAAATCCTAACAAAATTCTTCCGAGCTACTTTAAGGAATGAACAGAATTGAGATAAGGAATCTATGGCATATTTATTCATCTTAACATGATAAAAAATAATAGTTATTGTTCGCAAGTCAATGAATAAGAGATATCTTTGTCAAATAAGACATGAATTACATGTTAATATTAGGCCATAATTGAAACGAAAGATGGATTTGCTAACCCAATAATGGATCAATTTATAGTTTATTTTATAATTCCACAAAAATAAAATTATCAAAAACAGAAAACATGATTATGGATTAATCATTATCCATTTCAAATGATGAATACGAAGATAACAAATTATTCTGATCATTTATTCGGTTTTTGATTGTATATGTAATCGTGGATGATTTGTAGTAAATTTAACTGTATGTGTTAATGTTATTAATTGTTGATTTTGTGTTTTACAAAAAAAAATTTTTATAATTTTATATAATTCTTTTCGAAAAATTTTTCCACTTAATGTTAATATATAAAATGTACATGAATGATTAAAAAATGATATTGTTCGTACAATTATAATAAATAAATTTTCACTTGCTTTACTTAAATTATCTTTTTCTTTTGTAATTGTTAATGTTGTATATAATTTTTGTATAGCATGTGGTACAGTTGTTAATGTAATAAGAATAACTTGTAAAAAAAGCATTAACATTAATGCATGATCACGTTTATTTAATATTAATATTGATCGATTAATTTGTGGTGTAATACGACGAACACGTCTACTATTCATTATTGTCCATATACCAAATATAAGCATTAATAATGGTGGTATTATACTATAACCAATTAAATAAAAACAATCACTAAATAAACGATAAATACCTGAACGAGGATTACATATCTTATTTTGATCAATTTCATAAAAAATAAGAACATGTATATAAAAACTAAGACCAATAATTAATGTAATAAATATCATCCGATGTGAAATAATTAATCGAGAAAATGCACGTTGATGAATATTTCTTGAACTAGCCATTTTTCTATCAAAACAAGCAAGTACAATAAACCATAATGAAAGTGATTTTGATGTAAAATATGTATAAAATCGTATTTTACAATAAAATAAATTATATCTTCCAGGATCAATATTAAAACCATCCGAAAGTATACGTGTTGGTAAAATAAAATAAATAACAAAATAATTAGCTATTGTTGATGCAAGAAAATAACGTATACATGAATTATGACGAAAATTATTACGTGTAAATATTAATGTATTTAATGTTAAGCCAATTATACCCAATATAAATAAAATTATAAGACAATAACGAGAAAAGATTTGAGATATTAAATTAAGCATAATTATTGTTGAAGAGCGAGTTGAATCAATTTCTATTGATGAATTTTCTAAATATTGAGTAGTATGTTTTCAAACAAAAAATGAATAATTGATTTGATGTATGCTTTTTCTTTATCTTGTACTGAAATAAATCTATTTATCTCCGTTAAGTTACCCACTGATGCATCCTTTAATATAGTATACTGCAGTACAACAAAGTTTAAAAGGTATATATTCCATCATTCACAATATTGAAAAAAGTATATTTGTGTACACTGAAACTTTGTTAGAATGACATGAATATGAAATCTTTTAGGATTTCTCTTATCTCAGTGTACTTTATTCAATAAAATATGCGTCAAAATAGAGTTGCATGCCTTGGATTCTTTCCTTATTTTTTGATCGGATAATTTTTCTAAGAAAATCTATTAATTAAGTGAATTAATACAGAAATGAAAATTCAACTATAATTTGAGTAAGAGAGTAAAAGTATTTCTTTCGAGATAAACTTTTATGAAACTCTTCATAAAAAAATAATAGAAAATGTATTAATTGTTAAAATATCATACAAACATATTTTGTCAATGATCGGAATCATTCTAATAAAAGAAATCTAAACAAATAATCAAACTTACGTGATGTTATGTTCCACGAAGCCATTTATAATAACGATGAATTTGTTCTATAAAATAGATTATCTCACAAAATTATTTTCCTTCACAATTAAATGAAGTTATTTCCTACTTTTAACTTGACACAATCTATTTTAATAGCGAAGTGTTTGAGCAGTAAGTAGTGTACGAGTAATTAGAGAGTATAGGGCTGCTACAAAGAGCATTGATTATCATCATCATCAGGAATACCAATAAGAAAGAAAAAAAAAACCCTACATTTATAAAAATGAGATTGACGAGACAACAAAGAGATATTGAATTAATAATGTTCTTTTTAGAAGTCTTATATTCTTTTTTCAATTATGATTTATTTATATAACGTAAGAGCAAAAAGTTTGCGACAGTTTTCTTATCGATATAAGTTAGATAGAAAACTTCTGAGAACTTTTTTCAAGAAATTATATCACAAGATGCAGCATGAGGAGCTCTACATTATCTATAAGATTGCTTATTTTATGGTCGCAGTTTTTGTTTTTCAAGTTAGACAAAACTGTGAGCGACCAAACTTCGACCATATGAAAACGATATTCTTTTTGCTACAAGATGAATTCGCTCTTTCTTATTTCATCGTTTTATAATTGTCCTTTGTAAATTGTAGAGCTTTTCACGCGGCATCTTATAGTATAATTTGTTGAAAAAAGTTATCAGAAAATATTCTATTTATATCGATATGAAAAATGCTGCGAACTTTTTGTTCTTATCTTATATAGTAACAAAAAAATAATGTAATTAAGATACTAACAGATAATCTATTAATATTTGAAAATACATTTTCTTTAAAGAAAACTATGTTCTCTATCGTGAACTTTCGAAATAATGAACACTATAATACATTCTACCTTAGTTTTTTCATAGAAAAGTAATGAATATGATTATATAATAACGCAACTCGTTTCATGCATTATAATACTTTCATAAATTTAAATATAGCAATGAACTGGAACAAACAACACATCGTAATGCATGTTATCCGTTACATTATCATACAATTGCATGCATTATGTTTTCGATACATTACAATGCATGAATTATCATATTGCGAAAAATACTTACTACCTCGAATCTTTCTGAGTAACCGTTAAGAATTGTTGACTATAGTTTATTTATCGATCTACTTAACTATCCATTTTTTGAATTGATTGGGTTAGCTACCTACTTATTTGCTAAATTAACTATCTACATATTTAAATCAAAATAAGAAAAGAAATTAGACTCGATCAAACTTATAAGTACTGAAGGAAAGATACCTTACTTTATTTATTCCAATACAATCGATCAGATAAAAATATAAAAAAGTAAAGAAAGGAAAATTTTAGAAAATATTAAAACTAGTGATGCTATATTAATCTGATGAATGTCGCTCAAACAGCGTCTATCTCTACATCGAAGGCAATGTTTTAATACAAAAGGATAAAAATTACAGGTAACATCAAATTTGAAAAAAAATAAATAAATAGATGAGATAATTAGTTTCGTTCATCTAATTCCTGCTAGAATAAAAAACTACTGATCCATCCGCTTAATAACTTACATAAATCTCTTTCATTTCCACAACAAAAACATGAAAAAGACGCTTCCAGTCAAATCAATGATATGATCGAAAGAACTAAAACACTGAAAACTAATTCATTAAAATGATGAAATAGGCATAAAAACTGATATATTTCAATTCTATCGATTAAAACGAACACTTTTATCATCCAAAATATCAAACCTTTTTAACTATTTGTCTTCTTGAGAATTATTGACGAAGGCATTAAGAAAATTTTACCGAATTGAATATGTTTTCTGATAGTTTAAGCAATGTATTTTTAGATTCATAGATAATATCATCTAGAAATAACATATTTATCGGATTGTAATGTAATATGACAGTTATTTTTCGAGTAACTTCTCCTCTCGCATTTGTTTTTGAATGATTCTTAAGAATGAAAAATAGAGATGACAGCCTGAAAATAATGCCTACATTTATAATAGGAGCTCCCCAAAAGTATTGTTGTGAAATGAATATCGAAACAGCTGTCGTGGATTCATTTTGAATGCTCAATGAATAATCAATTGTTTTCTTGTTTACAGATCAGAAAAGATCATTTAACGCAGAGACAAATGGCATTGTTCATTACTGCAAATAATACAGTAAAGAGTCCTTGTTTTGAAGAATATTCAACTAGAACTTGTACTTCTTTTTGCTTTGGAAATTTACGAGAAAGTCCTTAAAAGTAGGTCAAATTTTCATAATCAGCTTTATTAATTCTTGTCCTTCATAAACTTGTTTGATATTAGAAAATTATTTGAAAAACATCATTATAATTCATTAAAAACTATAAAAATGATGCATCATTTATTCATTATTTATTCACCATTGACTACACATGCATATGTCTGAGATATTATTTTTGCTCCATTGAGCGTAATATTTCGTCTCCTATGCTATATTGCGAATCAGAAATAGAAACAACGGTTAAGTTCTTGTCAGACATAGTCGAACGACTAAATAAAAAAAAAAGATAAAAACACATGCCACTATTGACTATTTATTATAACGAGTACTGCTTTAATACAAGAGAACTTTTGAATCATAAATTCAACATTAGTATAGTGTTTTAACGTTTGATTATTATCTGGGAACGATACAAGTTGATTTTCGTGTTACTTAGGGTTGATCTTAAGTTTTAATAATGATATGGGAGGAGAGAGATGGCTCACCATGATCAGAACTCTTTTTAGCCCTAAGTAGACAATGGAATGCTCTACAAGCGTCGCTATCAGTTAATTTTTTCAAATACTCATACAGCGAACAAAAATTCAAAATATTATCAATAATCGCTAAAAGTGTAGCATTAAAGACTGAATTACATAACATCTTTTTTTTTTGTTAAAAATCTTTTTGATTAAAAATCTTATGCTCAACTCAAAAGCAAATGTTTAGTGAAAAACAAACACTGAGGTACTCTTAATATTTTCTGATGAATCAAGCAGAATATCAAGTATATATTTTATTAACTTTCGAGATTTTTTTCCCTTCAATTCGTTCCAATATAGTGATTTAACAAGAGGTAAGTGAAGCTGAACGCCGTCGTCATCCTCATACTTTTTTTTCTCATTATCCAAGGTCATAAATAGTTAAATAGTTTTTATTTATCTATATCGCAAAACCTTTATATATTCATGATTAAATGTTGATATTAATAAACAACAAAGAAGAATGAAGAAAATTCTCTATAGAAATACAGAAGATGAAAAATGTTTTTCTGTTTTGTTCATTGTTTTTCTTATTTTCCACCAGCAGCTTGTTTACGTAATAATTGAAATATTTCTTGTTTAATCCATTCTTTATTATGTGGCTTATATTGTCCTGTTTGTTTTTGAAAAACTAAACAACTTAAATCCGATATTTGATCAATAAATTCAAATAATTCCGATATATCATATGTAATTGATGGTGATGTTGGACTACGTTTTTTTAAATGTTCTTCAAATACTTTACATATTCCTAAAAAAAAGAAAAATTTAATTTATATATGGCCGTGCTCAATGATAGGATATTCCATTGATATTATTTTCTAGTTAACCAGTTTAAACAAACTTTTTACGTGAAAAGAAAGAGAACTCTTTATCTCATATATTGATGCAAAAAAGTCTTTTGGAGTATTTTTAAACGAATAGTATACGACAAACATATTCCAGCATATTGTAGGTTACTCCTAACCATTAATTTTCTATGAAACGATAAAAAATGGTTCTAGTGTTTTCAACAACTAGGGTCACTTTTACTGTTAAATTAAACCTAAATTGGATTATATAGCATATATTTCCCTTAATATTCATCAGAATGTCGGAAAATTTTTGCCACATAACACGAGCATCGAGATCAATAAAATCCTCTACTGAGAAACCGTTTAGGTCTACTTTCATTTTTTTTGCACCAGTTATACGAAAAAGTTGCAATTCACTGATATATATATATATATTAAAAATAAAGTTTAAATTTACCATCAAGACATTCATCAATAGATTCATAATCCGAATAAGTACGTGAATCAAGTTTACTTGTTGATTGAAGAAGAAGAATTGTATGTGACATATCTGAAAAGGAAAAAGAAAAATAAATTTTTATACAGTAAATTTTAAACATCGTGTATCTTTATGTATATCAAGACATTTTAATGAACAATAAAGATTTCCACATATTTGACATGTATATTGTGATAAAAATCCACATACAGAACAAATTTTTATAGATGGATATTTTGATGGTTTAGCAACAATAGTAAAATAATTTTTTTTTTCATTAGATTTTTCTCCATTAGAACCTAATTCTTCATCTAATAATGTTTGTAAATTTTTTCTAAAACGTGTTTTAAATACATCATATTTAAATTGTATTTTACGACGTTTATTTGAAGAATTTGGTGTTGTTGCTGTTGTTGTTGGTTCATCTGATTCAAGAATTAAACCTTTTGAATGACGACTATAACCGAATGCTGATGTATTATTAAGATTTTTTGCTATTTGTTCTTGTGTTAATGTTGAATCAAATGATGATGATGGTTCAGTTGGATCATCATGAAAATTATCTTGTTCAAGTGAATCAAGAAATTTTTGTGTACGACGTGCACGTGCTGATGCATCAAGAATACGAGTAGATGATGATGATGTTGATGATATATTTTCTTTTGTCTGACGAGTTAAACGTTGTTGTGATTGTTCCATTATTGAATTAAACAAAATCCGTTTTGCCTTTCTTTTCAACTAAGACGAATGATAACCAATTATAGATGAAAATAATTTTTTTTAGAGGGCGCTATTTATCAATATATGGTAAACACAAATGTTAACTTTAGTCACAAATTTGATTTCGTATTTTAAAATACTTGACTCAAAAATAGAAATCTTTAATACTACAAAATGTTTTTCTCCAAAAAAAAAACTGAAGAAATTTTAATTAAATACATTTAATTATTTAAATCGTATAAAACAAACATGAGTAAAAACAGCTGTATTATTTGTTTATTCTTCTTATCTGACAAATTTCCTTTACTTCTTTTGAAAGGTTTATGTATGAATTCAAAGGAATGATGCATTAATGCATTTATAATTAAATAAAATCTTTTTATAATAAAACATAAAAAAAGAAATTCAATTAAGCTAAAATAAAAAATAAATTAGTTTTAAGAAACATGATAATTATCTTACTGGAGGACAATATTATCCAATCATGGTAACCAGTCAGCTGTCAAATATTTAACCATGTAATCAGAAAAGAATTTTTTTGCATTATTTAAAGATTTATTTTTTTTCATTAAATATCTTTTAGAAGATATAAAATTCTTATCTTTAAAGATTGATTTTAATTTATTAATAAAATGGATGTAGACATTTACATAATAAAAAAAAATAATATGGTATAATTATTATGTCAAATTAATATTTAATATTGCTTTCTTACGTATAATAAATTAATTTATTACATCATTTACTCTGAACGATAAATAACTAGTTTTATAAGTGAGTGAAAATTTCATCAAGAATTTTTAGTAAAAATATGACATATACTAAGATCTGAATAATTTTGAAATATTCTATTCGAAAATTGCGCTGAATTGTGTAATAATTCTATATCGTCTGAGTTGTTTTCAATTACGTCACTTTTCTAAATAATCAGAATCAAAGTTTTGCAAGTCAGGCGGAAAACAATTTCGTCATCGTCTCACCAAGAATCGGGCATAAAAAGTGATGTTTTTTCAACGTCTTTTATTTCATAAATTGAAATCAAGTGAAACTTAGCAGTTTGTGAATCTATGACGAAAATCTAATTATCAACTGTTTTATTTATACAGCAACTACATATTAAAACAATTGACATTTAATTTTAAAAATATTGGATGAAATAGACAAAAAAGAAACAGTGTGCTTAATTACTGTAAAGCTATTTGTTGTCCATGTCGGTTTTTTTTTTAGTTAGGAAAGGCTTATTTGAAGAGAATAGTTGAATTTTATAAAATTTGTCGAAGAATTTTAGAAATTGAGTATTCTATATTCTTTAGATGATTTATCAAAATTTCGAAGTTTACTTATTTAGAATTATAGATGATCTATATTGAGAAAAGAGTGAAATAAATGAATTAATTTCGACTGAATTATTAAAAACATAAATGGTATTGTCTTATTATTAGTCTATTCTCTCTCCGAACAGAATTAATCTTTTATGATTCAATAATAATACATAAATGGATATAAAACTATACCCGAATCAAAAAACAAGATTTGCACAACCTATTATTTATTAAACAAAGGAAAAAACGAATTCCGGAAATTTATCTCCTAGTAGAGTGCTTAAATGAATATAGAGAAATTGAAAACAAGCATTTTCTGACTTATTCAATAATTAAATCAGAATGGTAGATTATACGATATTATTTATTATAGAAAAAAAAAGATGGAGACAATAGATCTAATAATATTTAATTCAATAAGAGATATCGAACTTATTTTGTACTTTAAAAAGAATGACTTTAGTACTATTCTGAATTTTCATGATTATTGCCCTATATTTAGTTCTTTTTATTTTGTCCTATATCTAAATATAGAGATATTTTTCTTTCTCTCTTAAAGAAAAAAAAATAGCTTGTAATTATTTGCTATTCCGATCTGCAAAAATATTCGTGATCAGAAAATGTTTTTTTTTCCTTTTCTCTAACTATTTTTCCATTAATGAATGTCAACAAAATTGATAGACCTTTGTCAACAAAGGATGAACGAACATATATACGATTCAGTTTTTTTTTCTTTCATCCGTCTTTTTCTTTTTCTTTCTTTTCCCTTTTTTCTTTTTGTTCGCTTGCATTTCCGAGGAAAAAAAAACAATACTCTTCAATCACATCTTTATTCTTATCTTTCTTTTATTTTTTTCTCTCTATTCAACAATTGTGAATTCTTTATTTTTAGATCGTACATCATCAAAAGAAAAGATGACGTCGGTCAAAGTGGCCGTTCGTGTACGACCATTTAATACACGTGAACGAAATCGTCAAGCTAAATGTATTATTCGAATGGATCAAAAAGAACAAACAACATTTATACAAAATCCTATTGATGAAACAGTAAAACATTATAAATATGATTATTCATATTGGTCATGTGATGAAAATATAAATAATCAAGAATTTGCTACACAAGAACAAGTTTATAAAGATTTAGGCATTGAAATGTTAGAACATTCTTTTGAAGGATATAATGTTTGTATATTTGCTTATGGACAAACAGGTGCTGGAAAATCTTTTACAATGATGGGTAAAAATGAACCTGAACAACAAGGTATTATTCCAAGATTATGTGATGAATTATTTAATCGTATAAATTCATTATTACCATCATCACCATCTTCTCATATAAAACCACGTTATACAGTTGAAGTATCATATATGGAAATATATTGTGAACGTGTACGAGATTTACTTTCACCAAAAAAATCTCAAACAACTGGTGTTGGTAGTTCACATAATTTACGTGTACGTGAACATCCTATTATGG
>JAJEKB010019684.1:0-11982 GCA_022393335.1 Macrotrachela quadricornifera
GTCATCTAGAAAAAAGACACAAGAAACAATTAATTCATAATGTATTTACTGAAATAATATGGATCTTAGATTCTTTTTTTTTCAATTCTAGACCTGTCTTATAAATGAAACCGTATAACTTATCTATATATGTGTATATACGTGTAATCAGACTAGTGGATTGGAGAGAAAATATAACCCAATGAATAATTGAGATATGTGTCGCTGTATATCGATCATTACAATTGAAATAGATTTATCAAGACTAAAGTAGTTTTTTTTTACTAGAAATAGGCAAGTGCACTAGCCCTCGATATTAATGAAATGACTTGAGAAAAAATGATTATTAAAATAGAAGGAAGAGATGTCTTTTACATGAAGAACACGCTCCATAGTTTTGTCAACACATTCATAAAAGAAACGAAACATTCTGAGTCCCAAAAAAAAAGATATTTTATCCCATTCAATACTATCTGGAAACATTTCCCTCTCAGCTCAAAAAGCATTCTCCTCGTTTTAGATAGAAAGCATTCTGAACCATTGTTCATTCTTTTTCGAAACAGTCAAGATAGAGTTTTATCAAAATATGATCGCTCTCTTTCATATTCTCTACACAAAACATGTAAGAATGAATTCGTTGAACATCATTCTAAAAAGAAAAAGGACGTTTTCTTCAGCTATCTATAAACTGTTGAATAGAACGTATTGATTTGTACTAGAAGAAATCGCTCGAAAAATTAGTTGTGAATTTTAGTAAGTGGTCGTCAAAAACACTTTAGAGAATGTGAATCTAGATGGTAATGACCAAAAATTCGTTCAATAAAAAATTAGCTTTTTCTACGAAAAGAATTAACATCATGTTATGACTATATTTTACTATATAGTATCTAACATTTCGAAAATATTTCATTGATATTATATTATTATAAGATATGTGACAAATTTGGTAGATAGAATTGATTTTAATTCAGACATGTCTGTGATATTATGCGTAACTTCTAGAATATCATTGTTTAATTATATCGTTCATAGTTAAACTGGAATAAGTAATATAATAGATAATGTCTTTACAAATAATGATACTGTAATGTGTCTTTTAAAATAAGTGTCACCTATTAGTTCAGATTTATGATGGTCTATTGATGAATACACTCTTATTGTGCAACAGCGGCAAGAAAAAGATAAGTTTTTTTCGTGTTAGAATTAGAGTGAGCATTATATAATGTAAATGTAAAAAGCACTGAAATATTGTCTGAATTGACTTGCTCATCTTTAGTTTTCAGTGAAATATGTCTATTTGAACTGTTCGATAATTCTCCGATCTGATTTAGTATATGTACTTTCAACTGATTATTCTACAACTGGAATTGAGCAATGTAAATGAATTTAATTAAGAAATTACTTTTTATTAATAAAAGATTACTAATAATCTATAAAATACACATGTTTCAAAAAATTTTGAGCTTATCAAATGACGAAATAAAATATTAATAATATTTTTCTAGAATTGCATAGAAAAATCTGTAATCGAGCATTTATATAATTCTTATTGTGTGCTATTTTTTCACGTTATTTTGAAAAATATATGTTTTTGATTGAATAATAATGTCATTTCTTTTTTACGTCTTCGATATAGAAGCTGTTTCTTTTTCTTTTTCTGTCTCAACGATCGATTACAATATTTTAGCTATTACTCATCTATATATGACGACAAAGGTAATGTTTTTTGAAAATGTTATGTATGACTAATATTGAAATATTCGTACAAAACGCTGTTTTTTTTATTATAAAATTTTTGAAAATAGTCATATAAGCTGGTTATTCACCAATTCATTGATTAAAAAAACGAACTAAATACTTTCTTTAAATTGTTCAATGAATTATCCTACAATATTATTTTTATTAATTATAGATAAAAATTTAAACAATTTTATTAGTTATTTTTGTCCTTCCATTTTTTTTCTTTCCTATTTTTCGAAAAAAATGACAACCAATGCGGCGGATATGATAAAGGTAGTAGTTTAAAATTTTCTATTTGTCAATTTTATTTACTTTCATTGTACATTCTAGAAAGCCATACAATATGCTGAGCAAGCCACAGAACAAGATCGAACAAATAATTTTGACGCAGCTGTACAAGGATATATGTCTGCAGTAGACTGCTTTTTGCATGCAATACGATGTAAATAATTGCAAAAAGTTTTCAATGAAATTAAAATTTAAAGTTTGTATTTATGTTCTAGATGGAACTATGAACGATCAAACAAAACAAACAATACGTGCTAAAGTTGAAAGTTATTTAAAACGGGCAGAAGAGCTTAAGAATATGAACAGAGATGATTCATCAAAAAAGAAAGCATTAGCAGATGATGGTATAGGTCGTGGATATTCAAAAGACGATAAAAGAGATGATGATGATAGTGGAGACATAGATAAAAAACGAATGATGCAAAAATTTCATGGTACTATTTTATGATAATAAATACTTCATTTTATCTATATTTACATATCTTTTAATTTAGGAGCTATTGTCACTGATTCCAAAGTAACATTTGATGATGTTATTGGTTTAGAACAAGCTAAAGAAGCTTTAAAAGAAGCTGTTATTTTACCTGTTAAATTTCCACAACTTTTTCAAGGTATATACACTATCAACATATGTCTATTACTAAATTTATGTATTTCTATTTAGGCAAACGAAAACCATGGGCTGGAATATTACTTTATGGAGTAAGTTTATTTTAATATGATTAACTTTTATTATTTTTGTATAATTAAAGCCACCTGGTACTGGTAAATCATATTTAGCTAAAGCTATTGCTACTGAATGTAAAAGTACATTCATTTCTGTGAGCTCAGCTGATCTTTTATCAAAATGGCTTGGTGAAAGTGAAAAAGGAGTTAAATGTTTATTTGAAGTTGCTCGAGAACAGCAACCATGTGTGATATTTATTGATGAGATTGATGCTTTATGTGGACAACGAAATGATACTGAATCCGAGTCATCACGTCGTGTAAAAACTGAATTTCTTGTTCAAATGGAAGGTGTGATGATTACATTGGATAATTTAATTTAATTTAATTTTCTTGATAATATTTTCAGGTGTTGGCAAAGACAATTTTGGTATTCTTGTTCTTGCTGCAACAAATATTCCTTGGGTATTAGATAGCGCTATTCGACGACGGTAATGTCTCTGTTTTTCTTAGTTTAACATGATTATTTAAAACTTTTGAGTTTGTTTTTATAGTTTTGAGAAACGAATTTATATTCCATTACCAGAAGTAAACGAACGAGCTGGTATGTTTAAGACTCATTTGGGTATTAATACTAATCATACAATCAAAGATCATGAATGGATGCAATTAGCACAAAGAGCGGAACAGTGAATATAGAACTTTTATCTTTCAGATAATTCTTATTACACTTATTTGTAGTTATTCTGGTGCTGATATAGCTGTTGTTTGTCGAGAAGCATTACTAAGACCAATTCGTCGACTTGGTTCAGCTACTCATTTCAAACGAGTTTGTATTGTATATCCATCTTTTCTTTGTTTGTTATGTATACAGTATTTGTTTAGATAAATAATCCTAATCCAAAAGGACCTAAGCAACTTTGGATTTCCTGTTCACCAGGTGATCCAGATGCTGAAGAATTAACATTAGATAAAATAAAATCCGAAGAATTATCTGATCCACCAGTGGCAAAAGTTAGTATTTAGAAGAAAGTTCATATATATGTGAGAAATATATTTTTTATTTAGTCGGATATGTTAGCTGCTCTTTCTACACAAAAACCAAATTTAAATGAAACTGATTTGATTAAATATCGAAAGTTTACCGAAGAATATGGTCAGGAAGGCTCATAAAATTAATAAATAACCTATATGAATTTAAAATATAAGTAATTATTGTGATGTTTTTTTTCTATATTTTTGCATTGCTTCTGAAATAAATTGCTGTAACATTGTTCAATCGTTTTAAAGGTCTGTATATAAAATAAAAAAAGACACTTGTTTAGATTATGTTTGTTGTTGTTTTTTCTTGTTAGTTGAGGTAATGACTCATAATTCAGTTGCAGTTGATTTTGATATTTTTGATGTGTTCGCTATAAAGAGCAAGTACATGAAAGTAATTATAATTGTTTAATTCATTTGTAAATTCGATTTACATTTAAACATTTTATGAAAACATTCTTTCAAATATTTACTAAAAATGACTACTTGTATCATCTAATGACTAATTAGAATAACAGATTTTTGCTGCTATCAAGTCTCTTTATCATTATTGTTACAACTATCAAATTTTTTTTTAATACGCTTGTCCAGAAATTTTGTGCAACTCCTACACTACAAACCAGTAGGATAATAGCTGATGCATTTATTCTTTATATTGATCGCAGCTAGTGACTACACATTGTCAGGGGTCATGTAGATTATATATTCCATTAAAAAAGAAACTCTATATCAATACAATTTACTTAGGGCTATCTAAAAGTAGTGAGGAAGGCACTTTTTTTCTTATAGACAGCTTTAAAAGCTTTCTTTTTTACGAACAGATGGAGCGTCTTTTGCTCTATCTTTTTATGCTATTTGATTACTGTTCAGCTAATATAATAATTATAAAGTTTTCCTAAGAACTATTTTGAAAACTAAATGGTGATATTGTGATCACAATGAATATAGCATAAAAGAATTGGGTACTTTTGCATTTCATTTTATCATCGCTTAATGCGCTCTATTAAAAAAAACAAAATATTTTACAAGACGTATCGTGAAAAGTTGTACAATTTATAAACAATCGCTTATTTTTTAGTTGTTCTTTTTGTTTGAAAAATGGACGAAACTCAGAGAGTTCAAATTTCAAAGTTGTGAAAACGAGATTATTTTCTTGATGAAAGACAAATTCGATTTTTTATGTCTTATGTTTTTATAATTGTTTTATGTAAATGGTAGAACTTTTCGCGCTACGTCTTGTAAAGTATTTTGTTGTTTAACATAAAATATATTAGATAACAAAAAAGGTGAGATTGAAAAACCAAATTTGTTTTTCACCAAAACACAATCTCGCTTTTACAACTTTGAAATTTGAACGCTTGGAGTTTCGTCCATTTTGCAAACAAAAAGTGCAACTAAAAAATAAGTGTTTGTTTATAAATTGTGCAGCTTTTCATGCTGCTTCTTGTGGTATATTTTGTTTCTCTAATAGGACATATTAAATGCTAATAAAATGGAATGCAAAAGCGCCACATACATTATAATCTAATGCTAACAGTTAGTCTTCAACAAAAATGGTTCTTATGAGAACTTTATTATTATTATATTAGTTGAATAGTGACCAAACAGCATAAAAAGATAGTCCAAAAGATGCTCTATCTGTTCGTAAAAAAAGAAAATTTTTTAAGATTTCTATAAGAAAAAAAAGTACCTCCCTCACTACTTTTGGATAATCCTAAGTATGTAGTGACCACTAATGAAAATAAAAACTAATCATAACTATCTTATTATTCTTTTTACATATTCATCAAAACAATGAAGAAAATTCAGTAATTCTTCGTTACATGTTTCTTTTGTCCATGGTTGACTATAAATAACTCTATTGGTACATTATTGCAAACTATGCTTAAGTTTTTTACATGTATCTTCTTCACCACATAATTCTTTTAATTTTTTTAGTGTATCCTATGTAATTAGAGAAAAATAATTTGACAATAATTGATATATTTTTCGATGAAATAGATGCTATTGTTAATTCATAATTAAGGTCATCAAATTTGTAAGTTTTCTATTTACTCAAAAAAAAAACAAGATTTTAATAATATTTTTACATTTATTAAAGTCAATCTAATGTTGATAATTATGTTATTGATATACTTCTTAAAAAAACCGGATGGTAATGAAAAATTGAAAAGTGTAGCAATTGTTACAGCTACGAATCAACCGGATTCTATTGATTCATTGAGTAAAAATGATTATAATTATTCATATAAGACAAAAAAAACAGTAATTTGCTTCGTTTTTCATAGGTACAATTGTTACCTACACATTCTCATCGTCCTGTTTATGTTCCATTGCTCGATGAACAAACATAACTTGTAATATTTCGAATTTGATCTTGTCATAAATCAATTAATCCTTATATTCAAATAAAACGTCTAGTTGAATTGACAAAAAATTATTCAGCTACAGAAATTACTGCTGTTTCTGATGAAACAGAATGAATTCCTTTACGTGACAGTATTGATGCTCCTCATATTGAATGACAAAGTTTTAAATATGCTTTAGCTTCTATTAAACTAAGAGCAAGTAATGAACATAAAAGAAAGCTTCACAACAAACAAATGCATAAAAAAAGTAACAGTGTAAAAGAAAACAACAGCGCGTACAAACAATAACGGCGTTCCAAAATAAACATCAAATGTTGGCTAAATAATATAGATTTAACATAAAAAAAAACTTAATCATATTTATATTTATTTATTAATAATTTTCAATAATTAGTCGATACGTTTCGCTTTATCGATAACATTATCAAGACAAGATGTTATAGAGGAAAAAAAATTGACAATATATAGTTCTAGAAAAGGGAATAAATCATATTCAAGAACATTCATATGAATTCAATGAATAGAAAATACTAGAATACCTTTATTTGTGATTTATATACTGTTATGCACTAGTACATAACAATATATAAGTCATAAATAAAGGTATTCTAGTATTTTCTATTCATTGAATTCATATGAATGTTCTTGAATATGATTCATTCCCTTTTCTAGAACTATATATTGTCAATTTTTTTTCCTCTATAACATCTTGTCTTGATAATGTTATCGATAAAGCGAAACGTATCGATTAATTATTGAAAATTATTAATAAATAAATATAAATATGATTAAGTTTTTTTTTATGTTAAATTAAATCTATATTATTTATTCTCAAATTAATGTCCATAGATCAAATTAAATGATGGCTAGTTCACTTGCTATATCAGTCAGGCTATGAAACAAGGTCGACGAAGCAGCCATTAATTTCACGACTTGCATATGTTCTTTGTTACCGAATCTAAAACAGAGAATTGTCTTATTGAATTTATATCATAAATTTTTACTTTATACGAAAAACAATTGCTGTTGAACTATTGTAGATTTTTATTTCTTTAATAGGAAAAAGTTTATTCAAATCATTAATAACTAAAACAGTTAAATAAAATTTTTTATTTCGACAAATAATGTAAAATTAAAAGGTTACATGTAATTATTTTTTCTTTTGTATTTATATTTCCAACAATATCCATTTCATCAGGTTCTCGTGACTAAAACAAAAAATATTTTATAGATTTGTTTTTAGCTCCGTTTAATAAGAATAACTGTGTACCAATTTTAGATAATTAATTACCTCATCTATAGCCATGTGACTTTGAATCGGATGAATATTCTCAACTCTACTTTATTCTTTTTTGAGAGAGACAGAAAGGCTACAATGATCCACTGGAAAATAAATGTCATTGTTTTTCATTGGCTAAAGAATAAACGACTCACTACTTCTGTTCTTTTTTTTTGTCCAAAGAAAAATTATTGGTCGAAGTGAGGCGCTAAGACAAATACATAGGGATATCCAAGAGTAGTGACAACGATATTTTAGTACCACACACTAAGCTTGATAAAAGTTCCTTTTTGCATAGGATGATAGAGAAAAAACTACTCTATCTATCTATGCTATTTGATAACTATTGAACTAACATCGTAATGATAAAATTTGGGTTAGAAATATTTTTGTTGAATGTTAACTTGTTACAGTAGACTACAACAGGTGTGGTATAAAAAGTGAAGTACTTTTGCATTTCATTTTACCATTATTGAATACGTTGTATTAATAAAAAAAAAGAAATATACAAGCACAGATGCAGCGTGAAAAGTTCTACAACTTTCACTGAATCGCTTATTTTCTAAGTGCACTTTTTGCTTTCAAAAAGGAACACAAGTCTGAGTGACCAAATTTTGATGTTGCAGAAAACGAGATTTTCTTTTTAGAGAAAGACGTATACATTTTATGTTATTGTATTTTTGTATAGTTTCCTTTGTAAAATGTAGAGTTTTTCGCGCTGCATCTTGTAGCCTATTCTGTTCTGTAAATGAAATATATCTAATAATAAGAAGATGAGATAGGATGAAATGTATATATCTTTTATCAAAACGAAAATCTCGTTTTCGTTATACCGAAATTTGGTTGCTCAGCAGTGTTTTATCCAGGTTTTTCGTCCGAGGGCGTGAAAATAATTGCCGGGGGTAGGGGCAAAACCTCTCTTTTGAGGGGGAAAAATCATAGTGTAAGACACAAATAACCGCAAATTTCCTAAATCTCGAAGGGGCAAATGCGATCTCCAGGGGGGGGGGGAAATACCCCTTGCCCCCCCCCCCCCCCCCCCGCCGCTGGATAAAACACTGTTGCTCAGCATTTTGTGCATTTCTAAGACAAAAAAGTGCACTTAGAAAATAAGCGACTCAGTGTAAACTGTAGAGCTTTTCATACTGCATCTTGCGGTATATTTTTTTTAAATACAACGCATCAAATAATAAATAAAGCGAAATACAAAAGTGGCATATTCGTTATGGTCCACTGTAACGAGTTAGCATTCAACGAAATAGTTCTTATCCAAATTTTATCATTACGATATTTGTTCAATAGTAATCAAATAGCATAGAAAAATAGAGCATTTTTTCTCTATCATCCTATGTAAAAAGTAAATTTTATCAAGCTTAGTGTATGGTCCTAAAATATCGTTGCCACTACTTTAGGATACTCCTATGTACATACTGGTTGCAGCTCATTCATTTCACCATTGGACAAATGTTCAATATCAACATTAACTGTCGTTGGAAAACGATAAATTTGAGAATCAATTAATATATCATCGGTGGTATGATGAGGATTTGAATCCATCAGACTATCTGAAACAAAGAAATGAAGAAATAAATCTTATCTTATTAAGCAAGTAATATTGAATTAATATAATCTTGTCCAGAAGCAGTACCATCTTCAACAATTATTGATGGTTGACTTCGTAAAAAGGAACCACTAATTCGATCATAACATACTGGATTGTTTGTATGCTAAAACTTGTTTATAGATAAAGTGGCAACTTTAAAAAAGAGTCAATTCTTTTACTTGTGCTATAAGTGTATAAATTCAGCTGTTGCATCAAGACCAACAGCAATAATATTAATTTCAATCGAATGAAATTTGCTTCTTTTAATAAAAGCACTCATTTGTTGTAATATATATATAATCTGTTCGAATTATAAGTTGTTTCAGCAACACTCTACTTTTAAAAGATATGTTTTTATTTGAATAGAAAGTAATTTACTTTATAGAATAGTTGCAGAATATGATTACAAAATTTTTTATAAACGTTTTATCAATCGATTACATTCAATTAAACTAAATATATCTATTGTTATGGCTAAGAAATCTTTTTTGTTTTAATTTATTCACTTTTGGATTATTCAAATTATTAAATCCATATCATACATAAAACGTTGCACAAGTATATTAATTCCATATTGAATTCTATATGGTTTTTCATATTCATTAGGCGAATATGGCGATAAATAGATGATAAGTGGATCTGGAACAATATTACAACCATTATTGTTACCATATTCAGGATGGGGATGAGAGTGTGCGAAACTGTATACGTACAAACAAGAAGAATCTTTTAAGAGAAAATTCCAAACTCAACAAAGAATTTGTTTGTTATTGGTTTAGAACGAAAATTTTTAGTTTGTATTTTATCACCCATAGGTTTTCAACATATAGATGCCGCATGTATGCGACAAACGACAAATATTCATTCGTTCAAGAATGGAAGTATTCGAATCCTTCTTCAAATCAATCATTAAGAAATATTTCACAAAAGCGAAGAAATTAATTTACCATTTCTTCTTTTGGATAAAGTTTGTTTTTTTTATTTTTAGGTTTACTTAAAGATAGCATATCACCAGATGATGACGATGAAGTATATAAATAGTGGCTTTAGTATTTGATATAGTGGATTTTCTACTTGTAAATGAATTATACATAAATTTTCCGATAGTTTTCATTTTCCAATGACAGTCAAATAAGTACCTAGTATAGGTACAGTTTCATTTTCATCTTAATACGAAGAATAAGCTTCAACAGCTTTTCTATTGACATATTCAATCATACTTATAGTACGAACACCAGATTAGAGATCATCGGGTCAAAAATTTTCAGACCCGGATTCGGTTAAGTAGGTAACGTTAGCACCTGATTCGCCTGAGGAATTAATGCATCTTGTGGTACAGGTTCGAGGTTATGCCAATGAACTTTTGGTCATGCCATGGTCTGAGTCAGAAGGCACACTTTCTTTACAATGTTGTTTAGGTTTTTATATGTATTTAGTGGCTGGCTCTCTAGTACTTTTGTAGGAAAGGAAGTATTGTTTCGAATGAAGTTAAGTCCAATAAGTGGGAAAGACCAAAGAAATAGGAGAATTTATTTGTTTGTAGCTAAGGTGAACCTTTGTAATCATACAAGATTGAATAACAAGATATGCTAATATGTTAGATACGTCTTGGCCTCGATCATTCGCAGGTGTAGTTATCACCTCAGCGTGTAGTTGGATACGATTAGATATCGTTATGTTAGTTATGCTATATATACTGCTAGTATCTCTATCATATTTATCCTTGTTCATATTGTCGTTATGAACAGTTCTCTGTGTAGATAGATGTGTTCACTGATATCTGTTTCTGTGCTTTTATTTACTTATACTTTCTCTCTGCCTCTCTCTCGAGAAAAATGGTGAAATGAACGAATTATCGTTCGATTGAAGGTAATACACAATAAACTTTTGTGGTTTCGTTGAATTGTTTGAGTAAATGTTGCTTGGTTGAAGATATAATGATTGTGTTTAGATGTGGTAGTTGATTTTGTGGATGATTACAGTTTTATATCACTTTTCTTATGTACTTCTCAGTGTGCACTGATTCTGTGTTTGAGTTTTTGCCTTTGCTTGCTCGACCGCTCACCTTACGCCGATCATGTACTACTTCAGATATAAAGTAGTGGAAGGAACTCCATTGTTCAATGAAATACTACCATAGTTGTTGTAATTGTTTGCATTAATTGTATATACTACAGATTGTATAATGAAATATCAGATTGATATAGGAATCCCCCTATTTTCAATAAGGATGCCGTGTTCAGATCTGCATCGTCTCTAGATGCATTCATAGGAGACACAGATGTATCTCTGTTGTGGCTTGCACATATGTCACTTGTTTCTTTCCTTCCATTATATAGGTGTTGATCAATTATCCACAGACGAATTCATTGATGTAGTTGATTTTAAATCGATGAAAGCGAAATTAAACGAAAAGAGATTCTTTTCAAAGTGTTCAAATACAAAGTTTTGTTGCTTTTCTAAATAGATGTTCGTAAGATCGAATATATTTCCTGCATTGATCACAATCTTAGTATAATTTTTCACCAATTAGATCAGTCCAATGAAATTTTCCATTTTTATTTAATCAATTCAGTGAGAAATTGTTTTATTTCAAAGACTTAACTTGAACAATTAAAATAAGGTTGAAAAGAAATTTTGATCTTGTTGGTGTACTTGTTCTTGCTGCAACAAACATTCCTTGGGCCTTGGATATAGCCATTCGAAGATGGTAATTTTCATAATAAAAATTTACTTTTAAAAAAAATCTTTTTTCTATAGTTTTGAAAAATGTATTTATATTCCACTACCTGGAGTCAATGAACGAGCAGTTATGTTTAAAACTCATTTGAGTGTTAATACTTATCATACAGTCAAAGATAATGAATGGATGCAATTAGCACAAAGATCGGAACAGTGAATATAGAACTTTTATCTTTCATATAATTCTTATTACATTTATTTGTAGTTATTCTGGTGCTGATATAGCTATTGTTTGTCGAGAAGCATTACTAAGACCAATTCGTCGACTTGGTTCA
>JAJEKB010019690.1:0-13415 GCA_022393335.1 Macrotrachela quadricornifera
TACCCCTAAACACTTCAACACTCTCTTTCAGATCGTGTTTCACAAAAGCAGATGGGTATCTGTTTTAAATAACTTTTGATAGAAACAAGATGGAGAACTGCGATTTTTATCGTTGGAAAGAGGAGATGAAGATGCACCGAATCATATATAATAGAGGCTTTTTATCTGTTTTTTTTTGTGACGTTTTCAATTGACTTTATCAAGAACACACCTACCTGCTAAGTTGTTTACAGTGAACTTTCAATTATCAAGTATAGATTCAAGGCACTAATCGAAGTACCACAAACTGCAAAAGACTGATATCAATAATATGTATTATAGTCCAGCCTCTAATACAATTTTCTACCAGTTTTTATGAAAAAAGCTCACTTTTGTACTTTTTCTTTTATTCATGAAAAAAGCATTTTCCCGCCAATTAGAAAATTAAATAAAAATACTTCAGAAATCAACATTAGTAACACCTATAGCATATGATTCGATGCATCTTTATCTCTTCTTTCTGACGGTGAAAACCGCAGTCCTCTACCTTGTTTCTATCAAAAGTTATTCGAAAAATACTCACTACCATCATGTTGTCGTGACGTATGCGAATAAAACAGATCTTATCGAGATTTTATTATTATTCTATTAGTTAAAGTATAATCAAATAGTGTAAAAAAATAGAGCATTCTTTCCTCTATCACACTATATAGAAAGAAAATTTCTTAAAGTTTACTATACGGCTAAGTAACAGCAGGCCACGAACTTTTGGTACACCCTAAGTAGAAATCCGTTTTAGCCAATCGTTAATGTTCCGATGTGCTGCAATTGAAAAAAAACGAAAAAGCAAAAACAATGACATAAGAATTTCATTCTAATCAATCATTCATTATCATTTGTTTTTGTTTACTCAATTCTGAGTCATCAAAAAAAAATTTTCGAATACGTAAAAATCGATCAGCTGTTTAATATAAAACATAAATGTGTAATTATAAAATTGTATCAATAAATAAAGTCTAGATGAGCTGAAAAATTAATAATTCAAAATTATTCCCGAAATATTTATGAACATTTTTTTAATATGTTTTTAATGTTTTTTTCATTTTGATTTTATCTCGATAATACCGAGATATTATTCCAATCTCAATTAGATTCTAAACTCAATTGTGACACATATACACATACATACAAACGCATTTTCATTTTTTTCGTATCACCCTCCCTTTAGTCGAGGGAAAAGAATACTGTACAGAGACTGATTCATTTTTGATGCTGATTCATTGTAAAAAAGAATCACTTCCTGAATCAATGATGCCGACATTAAATAGACTATTAAATAAGGGGTTTTCCCCACATTGCATATTTAAAAGACCGAAAAATCACTTCCTCTCAAGATAGTCTATTCAAATTGTTTGTTACGAATAATTGTAGTATCATGTCATTTCGGTTAAATGTCAGTTTTGTAACAATAAAGTACGAAAGCTATTTCAGAGCAATTCGAATAGAATAGAGAAAGGAACAAAGGAAGTGTAATTAAAGAAGAAATTTGAAAACTGATACAGGAATATACTAGAAAGAGAAAATTTTGTAAATCTATTTTTTCTTTTTCTTTCCTTCTGTCGAATAACAAAATAAAAAACCATGATTCTACCGTCGAGGAATACATGTGTAGAGTGTGTCTCGATCAGAGATGAGCAAGTCAAGGAGCAATCATCCTATTCCGCGATGTTGCACATTGCAGCATCGATTCCGCCTACGGAATCAATTCCACCGATTCCGGAATTCCGTCGTATATAGAAGGAGTTAACTTTGCAACATAAGGCAATACATGAGGGTGAGGGGGGTAATTCCGTCACGGAATTCCGAAATTGTGTCCACGACGGAATCGGTAGGAATTCCTCGTAATTCCATGTAACTCCTACCAATTCCGTCGTGGACACAGTTTCGGAAATGCATTACAGAATTCAGTCGATAGTCTACAGTGAGATCTAAAATGGGAGAAGCTATGACGGGATTCCGGAATTCCGTTACGGAATTCAGTCGATGGTTTGCAGCAATATCTAAAGTATGAGATGCTATGACAGATTTCCGAAATTACACGGAATTGGAAGGAGTTACTGGGTATCGAAAGGAGCTTGACTTTGTGAATTTCAGAATTGCAGGAATCAGGTGTTTCGATTCCGGACTTGGTGGAGGTGATTCCAGGGGTGGAATTGATTCGAAAATGTTCAACATCGTGGAATAGGATGCATTCTCAAGTCAAGTCATTTTTGACTTACTTGACTTGACGTTTTTTCGAAAGACTTGCGACTTAACTTGACTTGATATGTTTTCAGATGACTTGCGGCTTGACTTTGACTTGATATGTTTTCAGATGACTTGCGGCTTGACTTTGACTTGTCAACGAAATTTTAGAAAGGCAATGACTTGACTCAACTTGACTTGAAAAAAGTCTGAAAGACTTGACTTGACTTAAACATGAAAAACTCAAGACTTTCCCATCTCTGGTCTTGATAGCTCAGTGGTCTGAGTGCTAGCCCGGAAAGTCAATCTTTTATCGATGGATTCGATTCCACTCGAGGCTGTAGTTTTTCGACAGTTTGTTATTTGACAGAAGGAAAGAAAAAGAAAAAATAGCTTTAGAAAATTTTTTCTTTAAAGAAAAAATTGATTTCAACTCACACTTTATATTTGATCCTGTAGCATCATACAACACGAAGGACAAAAGGGCCGGTACATTCATAGTTTTCAAACTCGAACATCAGCATATTCATGAAGAAGATATACAAGAAAGCACCACATATATTATGTTTTATTTTGTTTGCTCTGGTCACCGTATTTCAAATCTTGGGAACTATTATTTACAAGAACACATACTTGTGCTCTGATGGTCTGCATTATTTCGAAAGTGTACCATGCTTCAGAAATTGTACGCTTGATAATGAACGTATACTGGATCATCAATTGATCTGCTCTCAACTGTTTCTCATTTCTCTTGCCTGGCACATTGGACAACTGGTCACAAGTCTAAAATGGACGGTTGCTGATCTATTGTCAATGTTCATTCTTATCTATCCACTTCTGCAAAACAAATTAGAAGCGAAAATGACTGACACTTGTCCCGGTATCTTTGACAAATCGAATACAACGAAACTTTCGTTAGATGGATATGTCGTTCAACAAGCAGTCGTGAATCGAACTTTATTTCGCAGCCTCAATATATTCTTTTTTGGATGCATTTTGGTGTTTTGCTTTATAGGAGGCAAACAATTCAAAAAGCTTATAGAGAATCAGTCAATAAGACAAGACGATGCCAACCAGCTTGTCAACTTAATGCAAAATTTACAAGATCCACAATTTAGGGTGGAAACTGCTACCGAAAAGGATCTTCTAGTATTAATTTTTCAAAAGGTATCTGTCATTAAGGAAATGCTCGTGACAACCGAAACTACAAACAAAAGAAATGTTTTAAACTATCAAAATAAGTGGTGCAACAAAGCTTTTCATATGTTGAACATAGCGTATCATTGCTATTTATTAGCATGCTCAATTGTAGTCGCTATTTTCTTTCTTTACATCGTCTTAAATGCCAATTCATTACAATCCAATGACGTGTATATTGTGCATCTATTCAGCCCCATAAGACACGATAATATGTTTATGCGCAAACAGATTCTTCACTTTATGAGTGTCTTGGCAACGATATTATTAGCTCGAGCATTCAAATATGCTCTTAATAAAAATCAAGGCTTAGAAACGAAGGCTGCGCTAGTGGAATACCTAAAAGAAGTCTTTTGGGATCAGAAAGGAGTATTGAAGATAACTACCAACGTAGCAAAGGAAGGGTGGCACCCACTCCTTACTGGTGTAACAAGAAATGTTTGATCGTGTTAAAAGAACCGTCTCTATCGTAAGGACGCAATATTTGATGCCACTTATGTTCAATTTTCTTTTTTTATCTTTACATACTCACTTTCATCTTTTTTTATCTTCTATTTTTTTTGTCACATCCTATTACATTGTTTCACTATTCACTACTTGTTTATCACGATTCATATTTACTTATTCTGCACCATTCAAAAAAATTGTAGATATCCTTGATATTAATCTTTCTACCTTATTCTTTACTCTTATCCATCTTCGCTCAATATAAACCCTTCGTCAAAATATTTTCCACAGTATCTTGTATCACAATACCAACCTGTTAGTTGCATCATAATCATAATATCACTCTATTTTTTGTGAAACAAGTCATATGGACACGCGTCTTTTTCTCTTTTTTTTCTGAGCTATTCATGACAATAGTGCCTGTTGTTTTCGTTTCTATAGTTGTGTTCGTGAGTATTGTCATGTTCCATCATTGAGGGTGAGGTTGAGTCAAGGGGAAAACAGCAGACTTGAAATCGAAAAGTACAATAAAATACAAAAGTAGTATAAAGTACTTCAAAGTAGCTTAAAGTAATCCAAAGTCGCATAAAGTAACCCAAATTAGCTGAAAGTAGCTCGAAGTACTTTTAAATTACATCAAAGTACTTTAAAGTATGAGGAAGTACTTACAATTACGCCAAGTACCTCAAAGTGTTCCGTTTTGGGAAAATTTTCGTAAAAACAGAACAAAAGTGTTCTGTTTCTGGGAATCGATTCCCGAAAACAGAACAATTTAGTTCGGTTATGAGAATTATTCCTATAACAGAACATTTTATTCTTTTTTTGGAAGTATTCCCGTAACAGAGCATTTTTGTTCTATTTCTGAGAACTATTCCCATAATGGAACAAAGATGTTCTGTTTTTGGGAACTCATTCGCAAAAAAGGACGTTTTTGTTCTGCTTTTAAGACATCATTCTCATAACAGAGCAATTTTGTTCCGTTTTGAAACTTCAAGTAGTCGAAGTAGCCTAAAGTACTTCAAGTGGCTGGAAGTAGCACAAAGTAGCTAAAAGCACAAGTAAAATAGCCTAAAGTACTTCAAAGTAGGTCAAATTACTTCAAAGTAGGATAAAGTACTTCAAGTTCAAAAGTCTTGCTGTTTCCCCCTTAGGGTGAGTCCAAGTAAACCATGATCGCGGTTTCGAGCTTGCTGAAGGGTCTCATCAGATGGTTTCAACTGTTGTACATATACAGGTTGATTACGTTATTTTTGCTAGTTTTGTGTCGTTTGCTGTATTTATGCAATACATCAATTTTTTTTTATTTGACCACAGTTGGATAGAGTATCATTTCGTCTATCAAATCATATAATTTTTTTGTTAGTTTCTCTGGCTCTAGCCCAAAATTTTAATGAATCTCAAAGAACTATGAACAAAAACTTTTAAGGGTTGTTGTTATGATTATTAATAGTGTTATTTTTTCATATACAGACTGCTTGTATCATGCTTAATAATACTGGCGATAACACGTGCGCATCACATATTGAACGGTTTTTTTCTTTCCTCTCGATGACGGTTATAGCCTTCCTCTTTAGTTCAATTTGTTTAAATTAATTTCAAGTAAATGCCACGTAAGAAAATTTCCGACATTGTCGAAGGACGTATTTTGCAACTATTATGTCAAGGATATTCTCAGCCTCGAATTGTGAACATTTTGAAACTTGATGGTATATATATATCGCAACGTACTGTGTCAAATGTCAAACGAAAGATCGGCCGTCACAGAAATTCTGAATGTAATATTAAAATTTTTCGAAAAAAATCATCACAAACACCATATATTATTAAGAAAGTCATTAAGAAGATTGATGTCGAAGATCCACCAACTCAACGTGCTAGTGCTAAAGATCTTCACATCAGCCAATCGACTGTCTCGAACATAATCAAAAATTCTGGATTTACTCTTCGAAAAAAACAGAAAGTTCAAAAGTTAACATTATCAAATATTATGAAATGTGGACAGCTGTCATTTCAACTTTATCTTCGATTAGCGCGTGGTCGATATAAGAAGTTCATTACAACAGATGAAGCTTGGTTTTATTTAGATGGAACTGGTGGAAGAAGAAAAGTATGTTATATAAAAAAAACTGATCCCGATTATGATCGGATGATTATTCAACAAAACACTTCATGACCAAAAGGTTTTATGGTATGGGGACGAGTATCAAGTCAAGGAAAAGATGTTCCAGGTTTATTTCCAAAAAGACGAAAAATGAAATGGTTTCTTCATCAAGATTCGGCACCAAATCATACTACCGCACAAACAATTAGATTTTTGGACCGAAACAAAATTCATTATATAACATCACGAGAATAGATGCCTGCTAGTCCTGATGCTGCACCAATGGATTATTCAGTATGGGGGTGTTTGGAACAACAACTGAATAAAACTCATATTGATTCTCTTGGTGAACTAAAAAAAAGCTTTTGAGTGAGTGGCGAAAGATGAGTCAGACTTATATCGATAAAGTATTAGCTTCCTGGCCAAGGAGAGTTTTGATGATATATGAAGCTCGAGGCTCTCATATCGAACATCGTTTATAATTATCCTTTGTTTTTGTTTATATATATGAAAAATACAACTATTAATAATCATGAACAATCCTAGGGAAAAAAGCGGGTCCTGGATCCATGGATCCTGACGGATCCTAAGATCCACCAGGAATCGCTTTTCCCCTTGCCCTTAAGCAACATTGAAATAGCGATCACCGTGTGCTTTCCAAAAAACTCACACCCTCACCACCACTCTCATCCTCACCCTCACACTTTCACCCTCATCCTCGCTCTCACCATCACCCTCACTCCTCTAGTATTATGTATTGATTCATATTATTTTGAATCTCTTATACTGATACTTGTGCCACTTGGTAAGATTCAAGCAATTTCGAAATACCTGGTATTGTGGTAGCTATACTCAACATCACCCCTCAAGATAGTAAAATTGAGCTAATCTTTCACCAGCTCGACCAAATGGGCTGAAAATTTGGATTTAGAAGTTTTAGATAATGGTGAATAAGATGAGAGCATCAAATCAAAAAATTAAATTTTGACGAGTGCTTCGATTTCTTGATGACCTCATGGTTGCTCTCTTAAGCAGTCTCTGCAAGGCAACTGTATCGAGTTACCACAGCTTCCAAAAGTGAAGATTTATGGCGGTGTTCTAAAGACAGTGATATCGATGTCTTTTGAAGATATTCAAAATCGATGCATTTGAACATCAAACATGTCACGTATAATTTCTTTAAAATCGACTTTACATTGTTGTGAACTCATTGATGATCATAGTTGTTCACAAACACACACAATGGTCATTCCTATCCAGTTTATAATCTGTTTTGTTTCCGATTTTTGTCAATTCAAAAAGGTTGATATTCTTTACGAGCTCTTTGAGAGTCATGTTTTGATTGCTCCGCCATTTGTGAGTAACGTACATTCGATGTAGGTCTGTATCCAAGTTTTTCTTTTCGATGGAATTGGTACTCTTGTTTGAGTCGTGAAATCCATCACTGTTAGTGTTGAATATACACGAGTTAAACTTCCACCTCTTATTTTAGAAGGCAAAACCGCCACCTACAAACCTTGCCGATATTTCTTCATTGAAAAACCATTTGAAAAGACGATTGTGCAGTGTGTCCCTAGATACTTGTATATGGTTCATAGCATTGGTGTTCTTAATCAGAATATAGCCTGCTTTGCAATGTTTGCCATTCAGCCAAAACTCAGCTTCCTCATCATATCCATAGACAATTAGACCAATAAAATTGCTCGTCTTTGCGAATAGATCACAATGACAGGAAAAATGAACGCTTCGCATTTCCAGCGAAACTCAAGGATACTCTGCGCTCACGATTGTCAAGCATGATTGATCTAAACTAAAATTAGTTATGGCCAGTCCTCCACCTCGCCGGCGTAAAACTAATTGTAGCGTACTCTCGGGTACTATATTGTAGTCGGATAACGTTCGACCATCCTCCAGCCACTTGCCAAGAAAGAACAATCTTTGTTGATCAGGTGGTATGCCTTTTTCATCTTGAACTTTGGCTTTTACATTTTCAATTGTATCGGAAAACTCCACCTGAAACAGTAACACATTTCGATAGGTTTTTTTCTGAAAAGTAAATCGAAATATATCTTCAATATAATTGTTTCGTCTACCAACGTTGTGACAAAAACAGGCATTTCCGAAATTTTCAAAGGAATAGTTTCACGTTTGTTTGATTCTCTTAAGAACACAAACAACTCCCAGCCGTGTTTTTATCTATCAATGTCTGAGAAGATAACAGATGTAACTGAATGAAAAAGCAGTATGCAGCTTATTTTATATGAAGAAACTGAAACTTTACCTTTTCGTTCTTTGTAAAATGTAAGAGTGTGAGAAGACTAAACAGCTACCATAAGGTGAGAATGTAGTTCTCTAATATGTCACTGTATTTAGGAAAAGAGACTATGCTCTGTATGTTTATGTTCAGATGGTGGATGTAGGGTGTGAAGGTGTGAGTATAATAAATAATATTTTAACCCATTGAGCACGATGTCGCTCACTGGTAGGCGACGCTATAGTTTAATGAGATACTGTATGGAAAAGTACTTTCTTTTGCTTTTTTCTTAAACAGGAGGTTAAACTTAAGACGTCACACCTTCTGCCTTCAGTACTTTATTTGAATCCTTTATTCCATAGTATAATGCTTAACATTAAAACACTCAAGACAAAAAATGATCACAGTCAGAACAGAAAATTTTTACTTTTTTTGTTGCTGCATTTTCGAGCAGATAAGATTTTGGAAAAACGCGTGAAAACTCTGTAAAAAATTTACCCGTGTTTAGATGCTACTAGCGGTCCCTGATTGTGGCCCGAAAGCGCCCAAAAAAACAACATAAAAATGAAAAATATTTAGCAGCGAGCGATATTTAGCAAGAAAAACGCCATACATTCTTTTTTGAGTAAACTAGAAAATAAACTGGTTGCGTATTTATCAATACTTTTTGAACGTTTCTGGATGACAATCGGGAACCGCGATTGTCAACGTAACGCGAACAGCAAAATGAAGCGTGGAAACGCTAACTTTCATCATGCACGGAATTTTATATAGTTTATTCTTTCTCGCACAGAAGAGTCTTCCAAACATAAAGTGTCTGCTTGCTTGCTTGTGTGTCCGCACAAGGTCAAAAAAACATTCTATTAATACTTTCTGTAAAGCTTAACCAAAGGGTAATCTGGGTTGAGGAACTCGAATCTGATGTCAATTTTTCGAAAATTTTTTTGGATCCATTTTTTTACACAAAGGATCACTTTTTTGAAAAACAAAATTTTTTATAAGGGTCGACCGAAGGGTAATCATGGTCGAGGAATCCGAATCTGATGTTAGTTTTATAAAATTTTTTGACGATCAATTTTTCAAACAAACGACAAATTTTTAACAAAAAGCATTGATTCTTTTATGAAGTTTGGTCAAAGGTAGTTTAGGTCGAAGAACTTAAATCTGGCTTTGGTTTTTTTAATTTTATAAATGAACACTTTGACAGTGGTTTAGAAACACGATTTCTACGAGAAAGAGCTGCGCGAGTGTGAGGGTGAGTGTTACTTGTTTGATTTATTTGATTTAAGGCCCCACCCTCCCTCAAAAGTCGATTTCAGCCCAGGTACGTCCAAGTGGGCTGAAATTTGGAGCATAGGTTGGAGCTGAAGTGAGGAGGCTGTGGTAAAATTTTCAGTCTGATACCATGATGTTTGACAGAGATATGAACCAAACAAGGGTCAAAAATAGCTCATTTTTCTGTCCAAGATTTCTCGATCGAGGCTTGTTTAATATATTTAAATTTTGTTTGTTAGAAAGAGCATGTCAGGACGCAGGGCACCACAGAGTCCGTTTTTTTAAATTCTTACTTCTTTAGGAGAAAAAGGAGATCGCAAGGTCAATGACTCGAAAAATGCGCCAAAAATGGGTGTCTAATTACATAAATGTCTGTATATATAATAAAAAATAAAGCTTAATTAAAAAAAAGACTCTGTGATGCCCTGCATCTCGACATGCTCTTTCTAACAAAAAAAAAACTTAAATATATTAAACGAGCCTGGACCGAGAAATCTTGGACAAAAGGTCTAAAAACTATAAATCGAAAAAAAACGAAAAACATTTTTCGTTTTTTTAAAAACAAGCATAGTTTTCAAGAAGACGTTAACAGAAATCATCGAAATTTTTAGCCAAAAGAGGGGTGGGTGGGTGGAAAACCAATCATTTCTGAAAGATCTGAAGACGTGCTATCTTCCCATGCATTTATCTCAATTTCGATTTTTCTGGTGAAAATTGACTTTTTTGTGGGGGGGGGGGGGGGGGGTGGAGCCTTAAAAGTGATTTATTTGATTTAATTGATTTAAAAGTTATTTATATGATTTAAATTTGATTTTGAGACGATTTAAATCAGCTTTTTCCCCCTTGACTCGTACATTTTTCACCTCATCTTCGTAAAAAATATTTGAATCCTATTCATCTTCAGTACCAAAAACTACTATACGACCACAACCATCTGCACATTATTTAGGAGTTATCTTTGATCAACGATTACAATGCCGCATCACATTAAACACATCATAACTCGTGTTCAATTTCGAATAAATCTACTTAGATAATTGAACAAGATTACACCTGAATCGAATGAAACGATCACGCTCAACCTATACAAGTCACTTATTCGACCGATTCTAACCTATGATTCATCTATTCTACTCTATGTCGAAGATAAAATTTGGAATCGATTACAGATAGTTCAAAACAAATCCCTCAGGGCGACTCTTAATTTACTTCATTTTACTTCAGCTACTTACATACATAGATTGACTAACATCTCATATATCCGATCATATATCACAGAACAGACTGAAAGAGCACTTGTACGAAGTTAAATGATGGAAGATGAAGTGACTGATCAAAATATCTCTTCTCAACTCGATGCACAATAATGAACAAAGCCCGTCACTATTCCTGTTTCTTTATTGTTGTTTGTAGTTGTCTTTCCATATTTCTATTATTGTTAAAAGCAAAAGATCTATGTGTCAAGAGCTTTTCTCTTTGTGTTTACTTCAAGGTTAAATAAATAAACATGTTGTCACCTCAAACACAGACTGTTTCAAGAGTGCATGTTAATAATATTCGACCCATATTGATCCTCAAAACAAATTAAAACATTGTTTACTCATTTGTTAATGATCATTAAATGTTAATGTATCTATTTTGTCATATTTAAAATGATTCAATGTTCGACTATGTTTGACGTATGCGCAACAACTTATATGAAACAGCTTTGATTCATTATATACGTGGGGATATTGATATTTTAATTTGCGCGAATTAATTATCAATATAATCATCATCTTCATATGGTTAACATTATCAAATATTGATCATTACAAACATAAGCAAATTTACATATCAGAAAATTTCCCTTTATGAATGTTTCTGTCTTGAACAATTATCATATTTCCTTTTAAACTTATACTTTTTACCAAAATTACGTTCATGTACTAATGACATCTATATGTACACTTTATTTACAGGATTATTCTTATGAACTAATGATAAGTTATATAATTCATTTTTTTGTATTACGTTTTATTTTTATTTATTTTTTTTATTTAAATTCGATTTTATCTAATTTATTCCATATCATTTACGTGATATTAACAATCTACCACGTTATCTTAATCAACAACAACAACAACAACAACAACATTGGATTAAAACAGCAATAAAAGGAAAGAAAAATTATCAATTACTGTACCAACATCAATTTATCAAGTTATATTCGTACATCAATATACAACAAGTGATACAATGCAAATGTTAATCGATCGTGTACGAAATTCTGATGAATTTACATTCAATACTGAATCTGAAAAAACAAGTAAAGAATTAGCATTAATTCATATTCAAACAATACCTCATCAATTACCATTATATGTAATGATAATTGAACTTGCACGTTTACCATCAATTAATTCATTTACAAATTAAACATCTATTTGAATTAATATTTAGATTTGGAAACAAAATATATTCTTGGGACCACTGCGTACGAAAATTTATCCAGCTATTATTCATAAATTATTTGAGTGGCCAATTAAAGCATTAGTGGTTAATCTCCAGCTTTTATTTCCTGATTAGTACAGTTGGGCACTCTTTCATTCTGACATGAGTGACCTGTCAAATCATTGTAATGTTGCTATTAATGATATTAATTCTGATGAACAAATGAATTTATTACCAAGATGTACTTGTCATAATCCAAGTCCTTATTGATCTAATGAAACTTGGGTGTTACAACAAGCCCTAATTACTGTTAATGAATGGGTCAGTGAATTAGATCCAAAATACTCGACATTACCAACATCAAGAAGAAACAAAATGATAAATTACACCATATATGATTGTTTTGTAACAACATGCTTAATTCGACCTGTTACATTATATTGGACATTTCAACAGATAACAAATTTTAATATTCTCGATTCATTTCAGGCATTACCATTATCTTCATCACAAGCAAACAATACAATAAATACAAATAATAACCGACGAAAAATTAAGAATATTAATTATGATATTGAATTACATGTCAAGAACCAAGATTTGGTTGTTGATGTCAGTGATAATGAAGAACAGCAACCTTTAGTTGAAGAACGTCAATTAGATATTTGAACACGATCAGCTTAATCAAAAAAAACGACGAAATCGAAGAAGAAATAATAATCATCGAATGCCACGTTATAGATATTTTATAACACATTCATTCTATTGTTGATTTACAATGAAATCAATTCAAAATATTCTTAAACAATACAATATTTATTACACTCATGTCAAACCAGTCGATGATTTAATAATTAATGATGTTACAAATAAAATAACTAAACAACAAGCTGAATGACGATTACCCAGTGATATATTTGATCGACGTAATTATTATTTGTTTCGTCGTCAAGCTCGACATTTATCAAGAAGATTAGATGATATAGTCCGGGAAGACTGCTATGACCCGACATCTATATTATTATGTCCATCTTCTTTCTCTATATATTTCTGTCGTATTGTCTTTCTTTTCTCTCTACCTTTTCTGATATATATGTTACTGTTGTTATATGTGGTTCAGTCTAACATAGTTAGTTATTCTGGTCGGTCTATCTAGTCATCATTCTAGTCTAGTCCAAATCATTCTATTACAGTTGTTGTTAACTTTGTAAACACACTAGGTCACATTCTAATCGAAATGAACTCTAAGGCGGAATTCTAATATAACAGATAATATGTGTAAAATTTTCGGCTTCGTCCTTTTTTTCAGCTCCTGAATATATTTTGTGAAACACGATCTGAAAGAGAGTGTTGAAGTGTTTAGGGGTAGAAATTTGCACCCCCCCCCCTCCTCCCCCCACAGACCGTGACAGACAGACTCGATGACCTTTGTCACAGACCGTGACCGACAGGCAAAATTAGTGTCACAGACCGTGACCGACAGGC
>JAJEKB010019690.1:23203-38970 GCA_022393335.1 Macrotrachela quadricornifera
ATATACATGAAAGAATAGTGAACGAATATTTTATATTTTCGCTTACAGACTGATGCGACGATGCCTAGAAAAGAGTTTTGTCAAAGCAATAGAGAGGTTTTTTGCTGGGTACTTGTGGTGTAGGAAGTGCGACGGTTTCTGGACTTCGGTAGTCATGCCAGGTGATCCAAAGAATTCGTCATTGAAATGTTTCGAGATCATTTCTGAGCATCTCGGTAACGCAGACTGATCTCCGCAGCAGCTCGTCGGGCGTCGACGTCCCTTCGATCCGCCACGCCCGACTCGCCGCTGCTATCCGTGAGTCTTTACTATACCTACCAAATACTATATCAGGTAGTTTATCGAATCAAGCATTGATTCTCTAGAGCACATTACAGAGTGAATCTGTCTTCATTCTAAGAATCATATCACAAGCGTCACAATAGCCAGTGACACTTGTCGACGACATTCGAACGCTACCAGTGAGATTTTCTTCGATTCTGATCTGAACTCGACTATCATCAGCTGTATGCGCATGTTCATAAAAGAGAACAGTTGATAAGGTCAATTTTATCTTTCTCACTTCATTATAGACGTAGTCTTTAGGCGCTTCGCTAGTTTTGTGACGTTTCTGTCTGAGTTATCTCTCGCTTACTCATTCACATTCTTTCGGTTCCTGGCTTCTGACTGTTTAAGGATTTATTACACAATTGTGCAGCAAAGCAACGTTCATTTTTCCTTTTCTCTTGTTATCTTTCAATTCATCCAAAACTCTGCCCAAGCATCACAATGTACACACCACAGTTGGTCGAATCGATCTCACCACCACAAACGCTTGCATCGTGAGCGAAATCCAGTTCTCTTCACATACCCATACTACAGGGAGATTTCACAACGATCCAAATCTATCACTAACGAAGCGACAAGAAGGTGTTTTATACTGTCTAACACAAACATATGTCTCTCTCTAAGAGAACGAAAGAGAACAAGCGAGTCTGTCCTCTTCCCCGCTTGTGTGAATCAGCAAAACTTTCGTAATCATCGCTTTCCTATCGTCCTGAGAAAACACCGGAATCGTTGATACTCAAAGAGACAGAACCGACACAAGCGTTCATCTTTGGCTAAGCAGCTATGCTGTCCTTCGCGTATACTGAGCAAAAAACAGCAACTTCTTTTTCAGTTTGCTCTGAAATGTGGTTTGAATATCGAGGGGAGGCTCCCATTCGATGTCAGAATGATGCCCCACATCTTTCTTCCGTGGGGACGTGGGGAGTACATGCAGTTGATACACTTTCAATCAATCGAGTTTTGTAGCAATCTTGTTCGCAAGCCTGACGAAACATCTTCATACGCATAGCGGAGCATCTTTTCTTCACCAACAATGAATCATTCCTCTTAATCAGGCCCCACTCCAACTATCTATCTGAATTATTTTGGGCTCAAGTTCTCCTTATCAAAAATCCTGAGAAGCATCTCTTGCGGTGGTATTCAGATTTCGATGCTCTTTTGATGCGAGAAGTGACTGACCGCCCCCTTTGAGTCCGCCTCCACCTTCTCTCATCCAGTTCATCTCAGATTCGACTTCACCGCACCGAAAAACCTCTAAAAATGCAGTTTCTTGGAAAATACGATTTTGATGTCCCTTTGACCTCCACAAACAAACACATACACACACACACACACACACACAACCTTTTTTCCGCTTAACCCTCCCTACAGTCGAGGGAATAAATAAAATTATGAAAAATTTAAATTTAAAATAAATTAAAACATCCGACTATTTACTTTATTTTAAATTTAAATTTTCAATAATTTAAATTTATTAAACTTTAACAGAAAAATGACATTCCTACATTTTATCCTTCGACAATTATCAGCAATATAAATTATTAACTAATATTGAAGGAGGTTTAGGATTTTTTATGCATTTGATTTCACTTGAAATAAGTTCAAAAAGACTGTCTTATTAAAAGAGAAATCTAACTTATACATAGATAAGCCAATACAGTTCAGTGATTCAAGTAAGTAGACTTCTAATTTAAGGTCTTATGTTCTAGTCTCACTCGTCGCACAATCTAATCGTAATTATAAAAATCAAATAAATATTATAGATAATGCCTCGTAGAAGAGATAATCATGATGTGAAGATGATGATGACCTTGATCAAATCTGCGGGAATAGAATCACGTTTTTTTTCAAAAAAAAATTAAACGCGTTTAGATGCGCTCAAAAACCGAAACGCGTTTGAACACATCTGAGAGATGCGTTTTATAGACGCGTCAGAACGTGCAGATGTTTCACTTTTGACGCATTTACTCTCAAAAATTTTTCACATGGGATACATCACGAAGATGTATATTTTCGGTTTCATTTAGCAAAAGATCAACCCTCGAAAAAAGTAAAACGGACTACAAGAAAGACACAATGTTCTCGCTGTCTTAATGGTAATAAAGACGGACGTGGTCCTTGTACCCGTGGTGGTAATGGTAATTTTCGTAACGAGATTATGGATCCCGATGAATGGTATTTCGATTATTATGACAGTTGGGATCATCGATGTTGTTGTGTGTGTCATGATAACTAATGTTTTATATATACAATCAACATCTTTGTATTTGTCATATTTTTCAACAATGATTATTATAAAATGTAATAACATGCGTTAATTGAAATATGATAACATTCATTATTAAATCTAATGGTTTAATTTATTGATAATCAAGCGATCTACTAATAAAGAAAAACAGAAAACTGTATGTTTCACTCGTGTTTGAATAAATACTAATGTCCATTTCACGATATCTTCGATATAGAAATTATTACATAATATATAAAAATGTTTCAGACACTTATGAAACAAGTAGCTTCTTCGATTACTGTCATTGGGTTATTACCTTCAAGTAAATTAGAATAATAAACTTAATTTTGTCAGAAAACAATCATAAAAGAAGACTGATTATTTTCATCTTGATCAATTCATTTATGTAGTATAGTTATATGAAAATATAATCTTCGTGTTCAATTCTTCAGAAATGATTGATAAACTCAATGCGAATAGTTAGAGTGAATTATTCTCAATCAACTAACCTCTTACCTTAACCATAGCTTTATTGAGTATTAAAAAGAGCAAAATTTGCGCGATCAATTTGTGTGATGGCACAACCCAAGTGAGCGAAAGATATCTGATGACTAGCAACATGACTAATCCAAATGTCCGTCATACCCGTCAAGACTGGTCTATAATGTCTTGTGCACCCGTCATAACTAGTCTTTATTAAAAGAAACGTCCAACGATCGCCTCCGAACCACTCCAGAAAATCCTTCATGTCTAGTCTAGTCAGTGGGTCGAGAAAAAAAATAAAAAAGAAGATGGGGAGTTTATTCGAACATTTAAACTGACAGTCTTAGATGATTAAACGTCTTCTGCCGTAGTCAGGACTAGTCAGAAGCATATTTTATCACAATCGAGGTTTATATGAGACGTCATCCATATCGGTTATGATTCGTTCGTCGTTTATAGCATGTACTATCGTAACTAATCCAAACTAGTCTTAAAACCAAAAATAAACTGTTTGCTCAAATTCAACTTTTGAAAAATAGATTTAATTGACCATTTAAAAACAGAAAAAGTAAAACTGCTCGTGTATATTTTGGAAATACAAAAAGAACATAATTCTAGTGTGCCAAGGAGCACACGGTACTCTGACGTGACAAGGCTGATCGATGTTGCATCCGATAGGGGATGTCCTTTTGTACAACACGCAATTTTTATTCTGTATCATTTCCTCTCTTCCAGCTAATTATACCTTTTCTTTGTTCTTTTTCTCGTATATAAGCTCGTGTTATATGCAAGATAGATATATTTTGGGTGTAGAGCATAGCCAAATTAAATATCGTATCGTAAGACACAGGCAGATATGCCTCTCCGTTTTTCATAACGATAGAAGTACATCGGTAGCTCATTTACACCAATGCCCAACCAGTGCTAGAGCTGTATCTTCTTTTCGTTACATCTAGTCTTTTAAAACTTATTCGATGTATAAAAGAAATCGTTAAAGAAAGTTAAACTTCAAAAAAAATATTCTAAATACTTTTTTAATCTTAACTGAATTTCTTTCATTGAAATATAAACTTTGACTATTTAAATTCTTGGGAATACTTACATGAGATACAGATTTAATAACTATAAATTTAAACTATGGAATTAGTAAAAACAAACAATCAAAATGTGACGTGAAAAAATTTAATGTTTTGCATTGAATATTAGCTTGCATCTATCAGTGTGTTAAATTTTGGCTGAATCCATGAGAAACATACCACTTTATACACGATATTCTCCAAATTGCTTCAAACTTTCAGGATTTGTAGAGCTCGACAAGCTGATCATTTTGGTACCAACATATTACTGACTAGCTCGTAATTTAGGTAAGAAAACTTCAAAAAACGTTTATAGAATTTTTGAAGAAAACTATTAAAAAATTGATGGTCGATTTTGTTACGAGAACATTTTTACCTTTATTTTAAGACCAAAACGTACAATCCTATATATATTCGAATAGGCCGTGTTTGGCTCTATGAGACCATCTATAAACCAGACAATTCAAATATGAAAAGTAGACTCTTAGGGGTAGGACAGTCGTGCGACCTGTTCCGAAACATTTGACTCCAATAGCAGGTCTCTTCCGAATTTTGGTGAATGGTGACTTAGTAGATTTTGTAGAGCGTCGTTCGCTCTATCTTCTGACCCTTTTAACTTTTCAGCCAACCTCGATTCTCAGCCACTAGATCGATTAAACTTTTTTCAATGACTATCAAAAAGCCTTACAAGTCAGTTTTTGCGCTGAAAGTGTGTTGAAAGTCAATTAAAGTTCAACCAAAATATGCTTATTCGATGCAGAATCTTTTTTTCTATCAGATTCTATAAGAACTTTCTAGATATTCAAGTCTATTCTCTACGGATACACCGCAAATTTCGTATGTCCCTGAGGCGTCCAAGGATAGAAATTCGATGAAAAACAAAAACAGCCGAAACAATTTGAGATATACATAGATGGATTCAGTTTTTTGTGCTGAATCCAAATATCATATTTGTTTATAGTGAAGTAGGAAACTTTTCACTCAAAAACTATCGAATACCAGTCGAAAAAAGACAGAAACAAATGTACAGGAGTATTGATAGAGCACAAATGTGATACTAAATATTGAATTTCCAGTTGATAATAGTTTCATTTGAAAGAACATAAGAAATGACGTATCCAGTAAAACAATCACGCTGATGCGCCGATGTAAAGTATAACATCATAAGATTAAAAGACTACCATCTATAACAATATGATTCAGTCGGGACGATATTTGTCGTGTATTCGTGGAAAAAAGACTTGAATATCTAGAAAGTTCTTATAGAATCTGATAGAAAAAAAGATTCTGCATCGAATAAGCATATTTTGGTTGAACTTTAATTGACTTTCAACACACTTTCAGGGCAAAAACTGACTTGTAAGGCTTTTTGATAGTCATTGAAAAAAGTTTAATCGATCTAGTGGCTGAGAATCGAGGTTGGCTGAAAAGTTAAATAGGTCAGAAGATAGAGCGAACGACGCTCTACAAAATCTACTAAGTCACCATTCACCAAAATTCGGAAGAGACCTGCTATTGGAGTCAAATGTTTCGGAACAGGTCGCACGACTGTCCTACCCCTAAGAGTCTACTTTTCATATTTGAATTGTCTGGTTTATAGATGGTCTCATAGAGCCAAACACGGCCTATTCGAATATATATAGAATTGTATATTTTGGTCTTAAAATAAGGGAAAAAATGTTCTCGTAACAAAATCGATCGTCAATTTTTTAATAGTTTTTTTCAAAAATCCTATGAACATATTTTGAAGTTTTCTTACCTAAATTACGAGCTAGTCAGTAATATGTTGGTACCAAAATGATCAGCTTGTCGAGCTCTACAAACCCTGAAAGTTTGAAGCAATTTGGAGAATATCGTGTATAAAGTGGTATGTTTCCTCATAGATTCACCATGTTGATTTAAAATAAATCTAAATTATCCATAATTTTTATATGCTTAAAAAATAAATTATTTTTTATAACATATTATATTTTCAAAAAAATATAAATTACTATAAAAGTTAATTTTTATCTGAAATAAAGATTATGGACATTCTGATCTATACATAAACTAAATTGAAGTTAAATATAAATAGTTACTCCTATTTCCATCATTTAACAAGATTCATTGTACTTAGCATATATATGAAATTTTTTAAAAACTAGTTGAATGATGAGAAAGATCTGAAATGCTATTTTTGATTTGAAAATCCTTGGAAATACGATTTAGATTCATCAAAAATAATCTTAATCAATGTAGATTGTTTTTCTCTAGAGTCTATATGAATTTTGACAATATTTATATTCTTTTTCGTTCGATAAATGTTAAATATCGTCCTAATGGAGTCCTATTGTTATAAATTGTAATTTTTTTCTTTGAACAAATTATTGTTTATACGAATGTACTATCTCGATTTCTTTATCGAATACATAATTCAATGCTTAGAAAAGTACTTTTTTATTGTCTCTATTCTTGATACTCAACTATGGTTTTTGAACAAAATGTTTTCTGTTCACTTGAAGCAAATATTATATTTGGAATCAGCATCAAAAAATGAGTCGACTTATATTTTTGAAACTGTTTTACTGAATTCTTTTTCCGTCAAATTTTCATCTTTGGTTTATTCAAGAATATGTGAAAAGATTAGTTTAATCAAGACAATTATTTCGTTATATATTCACCTCTGCTTTTATCTATGAATAACAGTTTACCGTCCAAATTAGTTTTTGATTAATCTCAGTATTTGATATATCCTTCAGAGAAATGAAAGATCAAAATTTGACCGAAACAAAGTCGTAGATACAATTTGAAAGAAATATAAATAGATCGATTCCATTTTTGCGTTGTATTCTCCGTGAGGAACTCTCTTAATAATTTAGAAAAGACAAACGATTTTGATGTGATTGTCGTAGATGAACGATTTACTCGAAGAAGCTAAGATTTTTACTAAAATGAGGTTTTTTGATTATTTAGGTCTTTCTATGAAGAAATTCCAAAACTTTATAATGCGCTACTGTTAGCTCCTTTCTTGCTCCCTTTTACTTTTTTCTCCTTTATTTTCTTCTTCACCAAAAACAAAAAACAAAAACAAAAAAAAACATGAATGAATAAAAAGCAACAAAATATGTGCTTTCTCTTTCTCTCTCTCTTCCACCATTCGGTTCCATCTCCTTCATGTTATAGATGGATAAAGAGGACCTATTTATGTCAGGAGATGTCTCTACTGACATAACACTTCCCCCCGCCAGAAGAGTTATGAAGTAAAAAATAAGATACGATATGGAAATAATTCGAACATCACGACAAAAGAAAAAAACAGGACCGAAGGAAAAAACCAATATAAAAGTAGATGAGTATAATGTTCACTAGAAACGATGCTAAGCGAGATGATTACAGATATAAAAGCTGATGATAAAAGTGATTCAAGTACGAGGAGGAGAAAAGGAAAAGAGATATTGATGAAGAATAGAAAAAATGTTCATGATACGACCGGGTTGGATGGTATATGTAATGATGAGGTTGGTTCAGTATGTGGTGATATAATTGACGAGGTGGTTTGTTGTAATGACTGATTGAATAATGGATTTGGTATGTGAGCATATGGTGGTTGGTAATAAGACGTTGAAGTTGAGGGTAAATTGTTGATACGATTTTTGTGGTGTTGACCACAGCAGACTAGCATTATTATCGGCCAACAGCGTCGATAAGCATAAATAAAAATAATAACGAAAACCAAAGCACCTACGATCAACTGTATCAGGTGGGCATAATGGGTCCAATTGTTAGGTTTAAATGTTTGGTGTTCAGTCAGGAGTTGTTTCAGTTAGTTGTGATTATTATCATATTTTGTTTCGAATTGAATCATGACTTTGTCACCAAAGGGCCACGCATTGATACATGAAACCATGATGAATATGAAACAAAATTGTGAAGCAGTCATAACCATTGTATTGTATTTGAAAATGGCGTGATGTAATAGTGAACGGCAGATGGCGAGTATATGAAAAACAAAAATGCAAAAAACTTAGCTGAAGCGTTGTTGGCATGAAAGTGAAGGAATGTTGAAATAAATAAGATAAGAGGATATGAATACGAAATAAACCGTGTGAGTATTTGATGCGAGCGGATAAATTTCTCTAAAAAATGTATCAGGTCATGAATGGTTAACGAGAATATACCCGTCTTATGTTGTTTGTATGCACCTGGAATTGTTGTAAATTGTCATCTTCAACGATAAATGATACTGGTGAGAGAATTCGAATGATGCGAGCAGGACCAGTGTATCTAGCTTGAAGTTTGTGTCGCCCAGCAAAATTTTTCATCCAGACAAGATCACCTGTAACGAAAGTTGGATGTGTTCGATTTTTATCGAAACGCATTTTTGATAGTTCCTGTTGATGTATAATATGTTCTTTAGCCTGTTTTAAGGCGGCATTTCTATATTGTATCACCTGCGTCCAATAATCATGTGGTTTATTGAAAACGAATGTATATGAAGGAGGATAGAATGGAGGGCGTGGTCGTCGTCCGAACGCAAGTTGATAAGGACTAAATCCAGCAGAGCTGGATATATCATTATTATAAGCATAAACAATAGATGGTAAAAATGTGTCCCAATTGTTTTGATCCGTATTACAATATTTGGCGATTTGTGTTACGAATGTCGAGTTCCATCTTTCAGTTTGTCCATTTGTTTGTGGATGATATGGTGTTGAAAAAATGTGTTTACAACCAACTAAATTTGAAATAGCTTGTAACAATTCATTCTTGAAGTGTGTTCCTTGATCAGTAATAATGATGTCAGGTGAACCGTGAACTAAAATAATTTCCTCCATTAAGATGCGAGCAGTATCTTGAGCTGTATTGGTAGATGATGCTTTAGCATAAACATAACCAGACAAACGATCAGTTATAACTAAAACATATCGGCTTCTAGAAAGTGAAGTGGTGGTGGGTCCCCACCAATCCATACCCATTATTTGAAAAACATCATTAGGTGGTTGAATAGGTTGTAAAAATCCCGGGGATTTACGCCGATCTACATTAAATTGTGAACATTCATCACATGATTTAATATAAGATATTATAGTTTCTTTCATACGTGGCCAATAGTATGTGTTTCTTAGCATGGACCATGTACGTCCAATGCCAAAATGACCACTTAAAGGATGATCATGATAAGCAGCCATGAGTTCAGGAATTCATTTCGAAGGTGTATAAACAAGTTTAATAGTAGTATTATCTCGGCAAGCTAATTTATACAGAATACCATGTTGAATAATAAATGATTGATAATGACGGTTATTTCGAATTTGATGAATTATTTGTTGAATAATTATATCGTGTGCTTGTTCAGAACGTATACGTGATAAACTAAAATCATATAATTGATTGGGCGTCGGTGGGGAATAACACGTAGAGTGAGACGTAGTTGATGTAGACGATGGATTTGCTGAAGACGAACGTGGTTGAGCAAGAAGTTTTGCTTGTACTCTTGTTGTAACAGCATTAATTTCTGCATTGATGACGTCATTGCGAGGATAAGTGTTTTTAGAACTAGATGGGTGAATAAATTGTGTACGTTGCGGTTTGGGTACTTCTTCAGACCATTTTGTATAACCAATTGGCCAATCATCATGTGTTACAGCTATTGGAGATGGGTTAATATCCATAGATGCTGATGGAGGAAAATGTCGTGAGATGTAATCTGCGGCAGTGTTAGTCGCACCTTTGCAATACTTAACGGCAATAATTTGTGGTAAGATGTCTTATAATTTAAAAAGCCAATTCATCACTCGTTTATTATTGATTTGTTTGTTGTGAAAGTCTTCAAGTGGTTTATGATCAGTTTTAAGAATAAAATTGGAATCACCTAAATATGATCGAAGTTCAGAAATGCACCAGAAAATAGCTAGTGCTTCTTTTTCAAATGTATCATATTTACGTTCAGTATCATTCAATACACGAGATTTATAATAATTAATTTTTGTGCCGTGCGGTGTATCTTGTCGTAAAATTCCACCTATACCAACATCTGATGCATCAGTTGTTAAAACAAATGGAGTTGATAAATCTGTATATTCTAAAAATAAAGGATATGTTGTTAATATACGTTTAAAGTTATTAAATGACTGTTGTTTATCAGGTCCCCATGTAAATTCATGTCGATGATGTTTTGTTTTATTGGTAACTTTGTGTAATGGTGCAGCTATACCAGCAAAATCAGGAATGAACTTTCGATACCAATTGATTTTCCCTAAGAATTCATTGGCTTCTTTAAGTGTTTTTGGAGATGGTAAATCAATAATAGCTTTAATTTTATCACCATTAAGTTTAATGAAGTGTTCGTTGATTGTATGACTTAAAAAATCTATTTCTTGAACAGCAATGGAACATTTATCAGGATTAACTTGGAAGTTGGCTTTAGCTAATATTGATAAAATTTCGTTTAAATGTTTTTGGTGTTGATCGAAAGTACGTGAGAATATTAATATATCATCCAGGTATACCATAACGTAATCCCAGCGTCCATAGCCAAGTAGATTATGCATAGTCCTTTGAAAAGTCGGTGGTCCATTCATAATACCTTGTGGAAGAACATTGAATTCCCATAGATCATCTTGTGTAATGAAAGCCGTTTTTTCTTTATCTGTTTCTTGTGTTGGCAGCTGAAAGTAAGCAGATTTAAGATCTAATTTAGTATAAAAACGATGGCCACCTAATCGATGTAATAATTCTTCAGTTGTTGGTTGAGGAAAAGAATCTTTTTTGGTCACCGAGTTTAATTTTCGATAATCTACTAAAAATCGAATACCACCATCCTTTTTCTTGTGAATAATAACTGGAGATGACCAAGGTGAAGTTGATGGACGAGTTTGATTAGCTTGTGTCATTTTTTGGATTTCATCTTGAAGCTCACGTCGTTGTTCGATTGTTCTTGGATATGGTGGTGAGCTAATCGGAATGTTATCACCGGTGTTAATTGTGTGCTGAATATGTGTGTTGGCTTGTGTAACTTTTGAAGTATCAAAAATTTTCATGTGCTGTTGCAATATAAAACGTAGTTGTTGTTTATCCTGAACATTTTTAATATGAGCAATTAATTTATCAATTATTTTAAATGTTTCTGAAGGGGCGTGTTCGAGTTCACTTGTATTAAGGGTATGATTTTGAGAAAGTAACGGCGAAGATCTACGAGATGTATCGAATAATAAGCATGAATGTACTTGATACGGTGTGTGTGTTACTCGACTTAGAAGAGTGTTCATTGGTAATGTGTAGGTATAATCATGAGAGTTATATACTTCTAAATATGTAGTGTAATTGTTTATGTGTAACAACGATGGTGACATTATAATAGATTTGTCAGATTGTGTAACATCAACAGGCAAGAAGTAGACGGTATCAGCTGATGATAATTCAACTTTGGCTTGAACAGTGTATGATTCACGTGGAGGTATATGATATACATTAATTGATTTGACATCTAAGGTTAAATAGTCAATGCATTTGTGATATTGAATAAATATACGGCCGTTTGGTGAGCGTATAGACACCTGATTTTTTTCATAATCGATTCTTGCTGCATTTTTAGTACACCAATCACTACCAAGTATAAAATCTGTATTCATTGTTTTGACAACGAGAACGTTGAGAGGTGTAAAAATTTATCAAATTGTAGTAATAACTGAACTTCACCCAATATTTTTAGCATGGTGTGACCATCACCTAATTGAGCTATACGATTACATGATGGTATTGCGGAATGATATAATGTGCTCAATGCACCTTGAGTGATAAATGAATGCGTGGCTCCATTATCGATCATAGCGCGGAGATGTTTTCCATTGACGCGGGTGTTGATAAAAATCAATGACGGGTTGGACTTTTTACTATTTTGATGAGGGGCACAATGTTTTCCGATGGGTTTATCGACATGTTGTTGAGAGTAATTACTTGTTAGAGGTTTGTGAGGAGATACTGAGGAAGGCTGGGATATTATTGTGCTGTAATTATTACGATAACGAGGAAGTGGAGTGAATGGGTGGTGTATACATGGTTTTTGTACAGAATAGATATTGGGTGTGGATGAGGAAAATAATGATGGTCGAGATGAGTGGGAGTCAATGCCAGCATTTGACTTCTTTAATAGTTTTTTGCAGATCTACAATCACGAGCAATATGACCCAATTTATTACATCGGTAACATCGTAAAGGACGTGGTTGGAAGCGTAACGCATTGAACGACGATTGTTGAGCTTGTGGTACGTAACGTGGCGATGATTGCTGGTGTAAACGAGTATATGTTGGTCGAGTTGAAAATACGTTTGTGGAATAACTACCAGAATACATATTTGGTGAATGTTCATAGTGCATAGCTTCGGCAGACTGTGTAGGTCTATATACTGAATTGTTGAGATAATTCATTGCTAGTGTATTATTATCATTTGTTTGGTGAATAGATGTAGTAACTAGACGATCTAAATTTTCTTCACGTCGTGCTTGTTCTAAAAATTCTGATGGTGTTGATGGAGCTTGACGTAATACTTCTTTCATTAACGAGGATTTTAATCCATGATATAAGTGGTCCAGTTTGGAGACATCAGTCATATTTGAATCAACTAATTTGCATAATTTCATAATGTCTGTATAATATTCAATAACAGCTTCATCATATCGTTGTTGACGAGTTCGTAAACGGTTAGATGCTAACTGCTTTGTTGTTGGAGATGAGTACGTATGAATAAATTCAGCTTTAAATACATTCCATGATTCGAATATTGTAATATTTTCATTAAACCATTGTTTAGCATGCCCTTCCAAAAATGTTGATATTATTTTTAATGCTTGTGATTCTGTAATATCAGCCTTACGGAATGTAGCAGTTAAATCCTTCAACCATTCATCAGCATCTTGATCTGGTTTACCGGAATATTTAGGTGTTTGCTCTAAAGTTTTACTTAGAAGTGTTGCGACGGTTTTTTCTGCCATGATTAATTCTGATGGACGATAAACTACAGGATATACAGTTGGACGAGCAGGGAAATTAATATCAATATTTGCTAGTCGATTAAATTCAGTTTCAATGAGTCGTGCAGCACCTTGACGTGTTAGCATACATTAGTTATATGAATAATAGGCAAAAACCGGCCAGTGCACCAAATTGTTAGGTCCTTTCTTGCTCTCTTTTACTTTTTTCTCCTTTATTTTCTTCTTCACCAAAAACAAAAAACAAAAACAAAAAAAAACATGAATGAATAAAAAGCAACAAAATATGTGCTTTCTCTTTCTCTCTCTCTTCCACCATTCGGTTCCATCTCCTTCATGTTATAGATGGATGAAGAGGGCCTATTTATGTCAGGAGATGTCTCTACTGACATAACAGCTACTTATCAGATATATAATCATGAAAATAGCTGAAATAGAGATTTTCTTCTTTGGATAGAACATTTGCAAAAGACCAAATACACATTCGTTTCACTTGATATATGTTTAGGTAATAGGATCATTCACCAACTGTAGATATCCATACAAAGTTTCGATTGAATCCGTTGAGCTGCTCTCGGTATATAGTCTTGACAATGGACTGATTTTTCATGATCTTGGTTTTTAGGAATTTTTATAAAAGTTCAAGATAAAAAGTTACTAATTCAATATTTTTTATGTGGTTTGCACCAAATATCATCAAACAGTTACCTTTACCACGTATATGAAAATGAACAATACTAGAAATGGCCGATTGAACATCTCTTAGTGCATTACGTTGTAGCTTATGTGCAACGACTCATAAGTTCAAGCAAATTTAATATTTTAATTATAGCATTGATCTATGAATGATTTTGAAGTTGATAGAATATTAAAATAAAGTATAGCTGTGAGAAGAATCGTATTTACAATAATGAATAATTGATGAAACAGAATAAAATAAAAACAAAGGGTCTCAAAAATAAGCAAAAAAATGTATTACGAGGTAAAAGCGATTAATAGATTAATCAAAAACAAAATTAGTTCGCACGTCCTCAAAACTAAATTACGATATCTTCTAGGTAGAGTTTAATGAGACCAAAAAAGAATTCAAAATATTTTACTCATTAGTATCCAATCTTTGATCAGAATAGTGTATAATTTTCTTTCTGTATCATTGAAAAAAAAGAAGAGAATCTTTTGTGTATTATGTAAAGTACTCTCAGAATCTAACAAGAAATAGAAATTTTTATGTAATGCAGACAGCATCATAAAATTGATCATAGTTGAAAGAATTTTTTCACTGAGAATATATATTATGTTATTATAGTAACCATATGAATAAAATTGTAAATACGATTATTCATAATATTCATTCTTTAGGTTTCCATTGTGTTCGATACCTTTGATTTGCATCTTTTTAAAATGACATGTGACTGCTTCTCTCAAAATTTGTTTTATATCGCTCTCATCACACCTTTATAGTTACACAGAAAAATAAGAAATTACACCGTCACAAAAAATTCAACGACACACCATACACAACAGAGTATTCAAAAAATAATGCAGAATCTGAAAGAGCACACATTTCACTGAAATATTTTCATATTACACATAACAAAATCAATGTCTGCGATGAGGAATCTTACCCTGCATACGTTACCCGTCGAACTGGTTTATCGGATTCTGGATAACCTCGAACCAAAACAAATTTTCTGGTCATGCCAAAGTGTTTGCAAAAGACTAAATACTATTTTGGATACGTATCATCCATATAAGGTAATTGTTGGTACCAGTATGAAGTAATATTTTTATCACATTTTAAAAGCATCGCTCTTTCTTAAAAAATATATTAATTGATTAATTTTCTTGTTTCTAATTTCATATTTCATACAATGGTGTTCTTGAGGGTGAGGGTGTGAGGGTGAGCTTGGGTGATGCGGTTAGATGGGATTTTGGGACCTAGAGGAGCTAGTCCCACTCTCCGGGGACACTAAAGTGATACCAGGTGAAACTTGGCGGAAATATGCGAGAATAGGGACGATCAGATGAGACTAGATAGCAGCAGGTAAGAGTCGGATCGGTTGCAACAAGTTGCTGTGGTTTTTGATTTAAAAATTGAGTTTGAAATGAAAAAAAGGCCATAAACTAAAAAATGCCGAGAAACATTCGACAACTACTATCTGTTTCAAAATAGAAGGCACCTCACGATTTTTTAAATAACTTTTAGTAGGTAAGAGATAGAGAGCTGCGGTTTTCATCATTAGAAAAAAGAGAGTTGGAGGTATCGAACCACATAAGAAACATAATCATTCAGTAATGAGGAGCAGGTTTCTTAGAGACCTGGATTTTCCGAATTCTCATTACACTTTTTGTTTTGAGGATGCCAGTTAATAGTCCACACTTTTTTCCATCGAACAAAACAAACCCGACTTTTTTTGACTTTCTGATAAGAAGCTAGACTTTACACACTGGAAGCCGTGAACACCTTAGTTTTTAACCTATTTCAATAGTTTTGAGTAGTTTTTGTGCGATTCATTTGGCTTTTGATTAAAAAAATGATATATTTAAAATCAGCACACAAAACTGAGTCGATCTGTATACTTTTTAATATTTCCGGAATATTTTCATTGTTCTCTAAAAGGACAGGGGCGGATAAGAGCCCTTTTTGGCCCACTATACACCGATATCGCAGACACATTTTCTAA